>JAAGEH010000021.1:6037532-6053578 GCA_011751065.1 Lasiurus cinereus
TCCAAAATCTACAGCCAACTTATACAACTTAATAAAAGGAAGATAAATGATCCAATAAAAACATGGGCAATGGACCTAAATAGAACCTTTTCGAAAGACGACAGAGGAAGGCCAAGAGAAACATGAAAACATGTTCAAAGTCACTAATCATCCGAGAGATGCAAATCAAAATGACAATACGATACCATCTTACACCGGTTAGAATGGCAATCATCAACAAATCAGCAAACGACAAGTGTTGGCGAGGATGCGGAGAAAAAGGAACCCTTGTGCACTGTTGGTGGGAATGCAGACTGGTGCAGCCACTGTGGAGAACAGTATGGAGTTTCCTCAAAAAACTAAAAATGGATCTCCCATTTGACCCTGTAATCCCACTCTTAGGAATTTATCCTAAGAAATCACAAATACCAATCAGAAAGGATTTATTCACCCCTATGTTCATAGCAGCACAATTTACAATAGCTACAATTTAGAAAAAGCCTAGGTGCCCGCCAGCAGATGAGTGGATCAGAAAACTGTGGTACATCTACACAATGGATAGTATGCTGCCATTAAAAAGAAGGAATTCTTACCATTTGCAACAACCTGGTTGGAACTGGAGAGCCTTATGCTTATTGAAATAAGCCAGTCAATGAAGGAGAAGCATCACATGATCTCACTCATTTGTGGATAATAAAGAACATTATAAACTGATGAACAAAAGGATAGATACAGAGGCAGTAAAGCTTCAAACAGACTGTGAAATTACAGCAGGAAGATTAAAGTTAGATGAGGTAGATATGAGATCAATCAAAGGACTTGTATGCATGCATATAAGCGTAACCAATGAACATATAGACACTGGGGGGTTGTGTTATGCCTGGGAGGAGGGGGCAATGGGGAGATATGTATAAAAAATTAATTAAAAAATATTTAAAAAAAGAAATAATCTGAACAATAAAGTTTATTAAATTAAAAAAAAAGGTGAATTGATTAAAAAACTGTGGTACATCTACACAGTAAAATACTATGCTGCTATAAAAAAAAAAAAGGAACTTTTACCATTTGAAACAGCATGGATGGACCTGAATAGCATTAGGCTAAGTGGAATAAGCCTGCTGGAGAAAGATAAATATCACATGATCTCATTCATTTGTGGGATATAATGAACAACATAAAGTGATGAACAAAAATAGAGTCAGAGCCACAGAGCATGGAACATACTGTCCAATCTAAGAGGAAGAGGGTTGGGTGGGGTTGAGAGGGGAGAGTCGATAAGAGATCAACCAAAGGAATTGCATATGAGCATAACCAATGGACTCAGACAGTAGGGGATTAGGGCATGTGCTGGGGGATGGGAACAGCTGGGGAGAGGTCAATGGGGAGGAAAGGTTATGTAATAAATATTTTAAACAATAAGGAATTTAAATTTTAAAAGGATTAGAGCAGAAATAAATAACATAGAGACACACCAAAAAAAAAAAAAGCAATAGAAAAAAATCAATGAAGCCAAAAGCTGGTTCTTTGAAAAGATGAACGAAATTGATAAACTGTTAGCCAGACTCATCAAGAAACAAAGAGAGAACACAAATAAATAAAATCAGAAATGAAAATGGAGAAGTAACCACTAACACCACAGAAATAAAAAGGATTGTAAGAAAATACAAAGAACAACTATATGTTGATAAGCTGGACAATGTGAGTGCAATGGACAAATTTCTAGATAAATACAACTTTCCAAAACTGATTCAGGAGGAATCAGAAAACCCTAATAGGCCAATACTGATGACATAGAAACAGCAATAAAAAAATTTCAGCAAACAAATGCCCAGGTCCAGAATGGTTCACAGGAGCAGCCATTATGGAAAACTGTATGGAGTTTCCTCAAAACATTAAATATGGAACTGCCATTTGACCCAGTGATCCCACTTCTAGGAAGGTATCCTAAGAAACCCGAAATGCTAATCAGAAAGAATGTATGCACCCCTATGTTCATAGCAGCACAATTTACAATAGCGAAGACCTGGAAACAGCCTAAGTGCCCATCAGCAGATGAGTGGATAAAAAAAAGCTGTGGTATATTTACACGATGGAATACTACACACCTGTAAAAAAGAAGGATCTCTTACCCTTTGAGACATCATGGTGGGACCTGGAGAGTATCATGCTACGTGAAATAAGTCAGGCAGAGGAAGACAAATATCACATGATCTCATGCATATGTGGCATCTAAGTTAACAAAATAAACTGATAAACGAAGTGGATCCAGAGACATGGAACAGAGTGCGAAATTTTGGAGGGAAGATGGGAGCAGGTGGGTGGATGGGAAGCAATTAACCAAGGACCTTGTATGCCTGTTAGTAAATGCATGGCCCATGGACACAGAGGGCCTGAGGCAGAAGGCAAGAGCGGGCTGGAGAGGGGTTAATGGGGGGAAAAGGGAAACTATGTAATACTTTCAACAATAAAGAATTATTTAAAAAAAAACAACTCCGATCAGCATGAATGTGCAACAGGAAAATAAATTGCACTCTAGTAATATTAAAAAAAAAAATAATCCCTTGGTGTCTGTCTTTTGATGAGTGAAGCCAGACGCACTGAAATCTGACCTCATCCCCCAGGTGCAGAAGTGGAATGATGCTCTCTTTCTGCCCAGAGTCTTGGTCCTGCCATGGAGGTAGGATTTGCCACCAGAAATGGGGAGCCTGCCTTTGGCCTGCGTATTTGTACAGCATCTTACAGCCTCCATCCGAATGAGTGCACAAAGCAGGTGACTTGACATAGCCTCCACCTCACATGGAATTAGCTGGTTTTTAATTTAGTCCAGCTCTTTACTGAATGTGTAGCATGGTCAGATCAGTTCTGAAGTGTGTGGAAGGGGAGGGGGAGAAGCGGGGAGATGAGAGCGTGCAGGCGAACAGAGAGGATTGTTGAGACCAGGTCATAGTAGTTGGGAAGCTGCCTTCCAGTGCACAAAGCCTTCCACTAACGCCCTTGCCAGGCTCCCATCCCTCACCTAAAAAGGCAAAAGATTGGGAGAGGTGGGCAGTGGGTTCCCCTGTACCAGCTCTAACTGTGGGAGCACCCCCTGTGGTCTACATCTTCTTCCCGGGACCTCCAGCCATGTGTCCGCTCAAACAAGCCTGACCCCTTCCCCGAAGCGCAGCCACTAGTCCCGCGCTCCGCAGCCCTCCTTTCAGGAAGTCCCTGACTTCTGGCAGACAACCTCTAAGCGTCTAGATTTGAGTCTCTCCCTCTCTGGCTGCTCTGCCTCTCACTATATCCTGCCCATATCACAACCTGGGCGTGGCTGGCACCAGTCTCACCTGGTTTTCACCTGCATCCACCCGGAATGCCATTCAGCCCAGCCCGGGAAGGAGCCAGTGCTGACAGAGGTCTCAGCTCGCGCTGTGTGGGCTCTGGGGTGTGGCCTCCCCGACACCCCAGGTGACTTCCTCCTCCCGCTATGGAACGGGAAACACACAGCATGGGAGACTGTTCCCGAGCGCCGCGCCCTAGGAACTTGGAGAGAGCAGGTCTTCTGGGGGTCCCGGGAGCCCAGCCCTGTCCGCTCCCTGGGGGGAAGCTGAGGCAGGAGTGAGATCGCAGAGATTATCAGAGATGAGAGACTGGGTGGGTGGGAGGATGGATGGTGGATGGACGAGGGATGACCGCTGAGGTTGCCCCTGGCCCCTCGATACTAAAACAGACGCCAAGCAGAGCAGGGGGAACGCAGGAAGGGGTGACTCCGGCGTCCAGGCGTCCCCTCCAGGTTCGAGCCGCAGGAGGGCGGGGCGGGGGCGGGGCCGGCCGGCGGGCGGGGTCTGGGGTCCCGGGGAGTTGCGCTCCTGCACCAGTGCACGGAGGCTTCAGCGCTCGCCGAGCCCGCTGCCCGCCGCCATGCCCTCCTACACGGTCACCGTGGCCACCGGCAGCCAGTGGTTTGCTGGCACCGACGACTACATCTACCTCAGCCTCGTGGGCACCGCGGGCTGCAGCGAGAAGCACCTGCTGGACAAAGCTTTCTACAACGACTTCGAGCGCGGCGCGGTGAGGGCGGGCGGCGGGACGCGGGCGTCTGGGGCCGTGGGGAGGGAGGGAGGGGGCCGGGCTGAAGGACCCCGGGACCATCCATCGGAGCAGCCTGCCGGCTGGGGCGCTCCAGCAGCCCCTCTGGGAGACCTGGGCCCCTGGAAGCGCGTCCGGGTCGTCGTCGGGACCATGGTCAGGGTCTGGTCTAGGGTGAGGCTCTGCTCCCCAGGACACGGGAGGGTAAAGGTTTGCTCTCTATTCACTCCGGAGGCCAAGGCTCTGAGAGGCCCCTTCACTGGGCTCCTTCCAGGGGTGGGGGGAAAGGGGCCCCGAGAGTCCTCGCCCTGCTGTGGAGCGCAGAGCGCACCTGGAGCAGCTGCCAGCTGTGAGAAAGCTCAAGTCGGGGGCCTGGGCCTGACCAGTAGCTCACTGTCCCCTCCTCTGGGCCTCAGTTTCCCCAAATGTACTAGCAGATGCCTTCACAACTGAGCAGCTGCCATTTCAGGACGGGTCCCAGAGATATTTAGGAGGAACAAGAGAACCTGAGGAGCAGAAGGCTTGCAAGGCAGCAGGGTGTGCACAGGGAGCGTCCACCCAGAGTGAGGGCTGGGGTGGGGGGAGGACTCCCTTTGCCCCTCTTTCCTGGAGACCCCGGAGCTGGAAGAGTGCAGGAAGCGAAGGGAACTGTTGTTCACTGCACCCTAGGCTGAGGAGCCAGGTGCTGTGTGACGGTGCACACTCAGAAGCAGGCTCCTGAAGCCCCCACATGAGCTCCAGCATGCATCAGCTCCCATGGTGCCTCCAGCAGCGCCCAGCGAGGGACTGCTGTGGCCGCCCCAGGAGGCTGCGAGGCCTTCGGAATACTGTTTCCTCTGCCACCGCAGCTCCCGAACTGGACCAACACATGTAGACTTCACAAAGTTCTTCTTGCCACTTCGTGGATTTTAAGGTCGAACCATACAAAATTGCTCTGGGTCCATTACGTTTGACAGCCAAAACGGCAATTTCATGTGGCTCGGCCAAATACTTATGGATTCATCTGTGAAGTGTGCTTTAGGGCTGCAGAGCCTAGAGCCTGTACGTCATAGTCCCCTCTTTCCCAGTCCCAAATTCAGACGGGCTAAGTTGCTGCTCTGAAGCCTTAGATCCTCCCTCTAGGCTGCCTGGGCACTTAGCCAAGTTCAGCATACAGGGTGGGCAAATGTAGGCTTACAGTTGTGAGTATACAAAACACAGTTTTTTTCTTGTATTATTTCCTTTTATTGTTTGTTTATTTTGTTAATCCTCATCCCAGGATATTTTTTCCATCAAGTGGAAAGGAGGGGTGGAGACAGGGGGCAGGAGGATGAGGAGAGAAACATCCATGAGCGAGAGATACATTGAATGATTGCCTCTTGAACCCACCCTGCCTGGGGTTGGGGATTGAACCTGCAACCCAGGTATGTGCCCTTGATTGGGAATCAAACCTATGACCCTTCCAAGCGCAGACTGACGCTCTAACCACTGAGCTACCGGCCAGGGCTGTATTATTTCCCATACGAACAACTGTCAACCTACTTTTGCCCCACCCTGGATTAGCCAGAGTCGAGCTCCCTTCATGGAGAGATAGGTGTTGCATGTGAGGACCACTTCCTGGTTCTGGCTGCCCTACCAGGGAACTGGCCTGAGAACAGGAGGGCTAGTGAGTCATCCGTGTGAGAAGATGACCCACTCTGTCCTTTCTGAAGCACCTGCGTTTACGCCCCACACCTCGAGAACAGGATGCAGACTGCTTCCTCTTTATCAGCGGGTACTGTGGGCCCTGTCTTCCCACACACGGCACACAGCAGGGTCCTCACTGTGCAGCACTGGCACCCATATGGCTTCTTCCCTGAAGACAGTGGTGTGACCCAAACAGGTTGTTGGCAGAGGGCTGGAAGCACTGTTCTGTTCCTTATCCTCCTCCCTCTCTTCTGTCTTCCAACCCCGAGAATTCATTTAAATGCCCTTGTGATTCAACACCTCAGCCAGTGTCTCAGAAGCAAATTTCAGGAGCAATTTGCATTCACATTTCCATGGGGGTGAAAGAGGGTGAGTCAGGGTGGCTGGTCCATGCAGTGGAACCAGCTGGCTCTGAAAGGCTCTCTGAAAAAAATCAGCTTTTGAGAAAGTTCCTGTTGATGCAAAGTTACTCCACACTGTCTTACACAGCCCAGAGCGACTTCCCCATTTTCCTGCTAATGTCTCTTTAAGGACAACATGTCCCTTTGGGGTAAAAGTGAAAGAAAAAATTAGAGGAAATACTTGCTGAGAAGATAAAGGTACCCATTTTACTCGAAAAGTGTTACAATCATGAAGGTTAATAACAGTGGCAGTAATGACTATTTCCAGGCAACCAGTCAGTCATTTCCAGGTCATTGGGAGGTCAACACCCAACCCACCTTTGCACAATTTAGTCAGATAACGGAGAGGACTGATTTTTTTTTTTTCTAGATAAATTGAATTACAGATCCCTGGCTGTTCTCCCCAGCAGCCTGCAGAGTGGTTAGGTAGAACTGGGAGCTGGAGTCCTTCGCAGGTCAGATTCTCCTGGAAACAGCCCCCTCCATTGGCCCCTCAGTATCTAAAGGGCAAAGCCTGACTGCGGACCTGAGACCCCAGAGACTAACCCAAGTCTGGGCCGATTTAGCCAACTGGTGTGTTTCTTTCACTCTGTTGATTGAAAATAATTCAGGTAAAATGGCATGGCTGACCAGATAGAACATTTCTGGGAAATCTTATTTGACCCATTTTCATTCTGTGGCAGCACTTTTAGGAAAGCTAAGCGCAATAAGTTATCCTAGAATATATTCAGGGAGTGTAAGCAATTCTTACAATTATATATACTTCTTGAATATTTTCTGTGAATATTCTTATAATATATTCATGAAGAATACATTCTAGAACACCTCATTTACTGAAAAATATTCAGTAAAGAATAAATATTTCTTTTTGCTCCTCAGTCTCTATCCGCTAGTCTTTCTTCTCTGTCCCTCTTTTCCCTACATCTGCCTCCTCTTCTTGCTTCCTTCATTCCTCTACTCCTTATTCCCCATCATGCCTTAAATCCCCAATTTCTCTCTTCTCTGCTCCAATTTCTCCTTCCATTCTGGCTCCCATTTTCCTCCTGCACATCCATTCTCCTCCCTCCCCCCATCTCCCTAACCATGGCCCCCTTTCTCCTTCTCTCTACCCCAGTCTCTCCCTTGTCCACCCTTTAATCTCCCTCTCTGCTCTATAGCCTCCTCCTCTCCCCTCCCAGCCCCCACCAGCCCCCATTGGCCCCCACAGCCCCCCAAGATGGGCACCTCAGGCTGGCTGAGCCATGGCCCTGTCCTTGCTCCAGCAGAGATCCCTGTCACATCAACGGCGGGGATCTGGGCAGAGAAAATGAAACCCTCCTTAAAATGCTAATATAAAAATCAGATGAAAATGACCAGCCAACACTTTGCTGAAATATTCAAAAAAGTCGAGAACAGCCAGTGAAGTCAACCAAGTGGTCCTTCTACAAACTAAGACTGGTGAAAGGCATGCTTTCTGGCTCCATGTCTCTTTCCAGCGTCTGCCCGCAGCTCCTGCCACCTCTGCTCAGGGAGGTCCATGCTCCAGCCGCTTCCTGCCTGGATGATCTTGCTTTCTCCTTTCCTGGATGGAAGTGCCCTGCCCATCCCGCTCCTCCCACCCACCTCACCTCTGAAATTTTACTAAGTTCCAAGAGTTGTCTCAAATGCCATCTCTTTGGAAGCTATTCCATGCCCTCCACCACACCCATGCTGCCTCTTCATACTCCATGGAGCTGTGAACCAGACTCAGAGCCAGGTCACCAGCTCCTGGTCTGGGACTTTGCCCACCACTTGGCTTACAGGGACAGTAGAGGGCTGGACTGGCCACCAGATAGGCACGGACTGCAATAATGGGGCCGCAATTACACCAAGGCTGGCAGCTGCCTGACTTCTGTGAGTCTGTTTCTTTCTGTAAAATGGAAACCATCCATTCAGTCATGCACACACTTTGCATTTACTGAGGGCTGGGTAGAGGCCAGCCCCGCCAAGACCCTGTCAGATGGCACATGGGAGCCCTGCTGTTTGCTCCCAGTCTGTCTATCCTGGGTGAGACTCCAAAGCCCTCTGCCAGGCCTACAGGGTAAGAAACCTGGGGGCCCTCCTCCTGTTGAAGGTGACCCTGCTCTTCCTGCCCTTAGGGAAGCTGCCCCTCTTCTCCTTGCCGGTCACCACCCCATTCAGACAGCTGGCCAGGCCCAGGGGCCATGAGTCCCCATGTCCTTCACAGTCCCAGATGCCAGGCTCCTCCCTCCCAGGAGAGTGTCCACCAGAATGCTCCTGCACCTGCTCCTTGGGAATGGCTAGCTGTGCTCTCCCCTGAGCCCCAGCCTTCCTGCATCAACCCCAGGACACTTCAGCCACTCCAGCCCCTGGGAGCTACAGAAAAGCCACTTCCCCTGAGCCGCCACCCTGCTCAGACCCAGGCCTCACTGCACGGAAGTGTTATCTCACACACACCTGGCTCCTTGTCCTCGGGGCCCAGGCTGAGACCGCAGGGCACAGGAAGGAGGCTTCTGATTTCTAACCTCAGCGTCTGGCGCCTGCGGTTGCCACAGCTTGCAAACACAGAGGTCTCTGAGGGCACCCAACTTCTCATTTTACTGACAAAGTCCCTCAGGGTGATTCTGGCAGGAGAAGAGTAAGGCGCCTGAGGGCACATGTACCTCAAACAGCGTGCCCTCCACTGGCCTGACTGGCATACTGAGAGCTCTAGGCTCTGTGCTGGGAGAAAGCTCAGGGTTGGTGGAATCTGGTTTAGCAAGTGCCCCAGAAAGGCCTGAGTTCTGTCTTCCCACAGCCCCTGCCTCCAGCATAGCAGACCCACAGGTGGTCCCACAGCCCCGAGCAGGTCAGGGCGCAGCCAGAGGGCAGGCACCTGCAGACACCTGGGCACGGGCCACAGGGTGACACCCAGGCTCCTCGACCTCAGAGGTCTCACCTGCCTTTTCTCCTTCGCAGGTGGATTCTTACGAGGTGACGGTGGATGAAGAGCTGGGCGACATCCAGCTGGTCAAAATCGAGAAGCGCAAGTACTGGCTGCACGACGACTGGTACCTGAAGTACATCACATTGAAGACGCCCTCCGGGGACTACATCGAGTTCCCCTGCTACCGCTGGCTCACCGGGGAGGGCGAGGTGGTGCTCAGAGACGGGCGAGGTGAGCAGCCAAGCCGGCTCCCCAGCTTTCCAAGGACAGGCTTGCAGACCCCTTCCCAGCAAACTGTATCCATGGGAATAATAACCACTGGCCCTGGATGGGCACTGCTCTGTGCCTCGAAGCATCTGCAGGAGGCGTGAACTTCCCTCCTACTAGTAGACCCGGCTCCCAGGGTGGAGCCCACCACCTCGGAGCAGGCCAGCCATGGGTCCCTGAGCTATAGTTCTCCAAAGGGTAACTAGGCTTCCCAGTAATAAGTGTCCCTGGGGCTACCCCATCACTTTGCAGATCTCAGACACCCAGCCCCATACTGCCCTGTGTGACATCACAGCAGGGCCCCACCCAGAGGCTGAAGGTAATCTGGGTCTGCAGTCACCAGTTGTTAAAGGCGATGTCCTGCTTTTTGTTGAAAGAGAAAAGAACCTAAAATCTGTCCTCTGAAACAGCCCTGTACCTATGCATACCCAGCCTGGCGCTGCCTCAGCAGGCCATTCTCTCAGGAGGCACAGGGCAGAGGTCAGCCACACCACCAGCTTCCTGCACACCAGCCTCTTAGCCTGCGAGAGCGCCATCCGGGCCTTGGCAGGCTCCTACCTTACTTCAAGTCCTGGCCCTTCAGTTTGCTCACACTCTAAACCTGGGAAAGTAAGTCTTCAGGTGCCACGCATCCCCCAGAACGAGGAGGGCCGCTGCCTCTATCCCTGGCGCCCTTTAGCATTCCTAGTAGTACAATGGCTTCCTCTTGCTGGCTCATTTGCTCTTCACGGAAGTCCTGCCCAGTAGATAAAACAGAGTGATTACCGGCCCCTTCTTAGCTAAGAAAACGAAGATGAAGGAGGAAAAGGCCCCTCTTTACCCAGTGTTCTTAATTGATCAGGCACACCCCATTGTTTCTGACATGGGTTTAACTTACGAAGCCAAATTCCAAGAAAATGTCTGAACTGAAGGACTGGAGTTAGAGGAGTTTTGTCCCCTGACCTCAGGAAGAGATCACAAGCTTTGTTCTGGGGGTGGCCACGTGGCAGGAGTGTGCGTAGCACTGTAGGGCCGTGGCCTGCGGGAGCCAGAGACTGGGAGCAGGCCCAGCTTTCAGAGCAGCTGGCCAGGAAAATTCTGTGGCTACTGCATCTGGTAATAAAATCAGGGCATGCATGTTGAATGTCTTTGGCTTATTTTTTATTTTTGTTTTTAGTACTTAATTTATATTATGTTTTACAAAAACATCAGCCTGTGATGGAATGGAAGTTTTGAAAGTCTGGAACCTCTGACACTCAGGAACACCATGACTGTGCCCACTGATGTCACCTGAAATAACAGGGCACTCTCTGTCCGGCCTCTTCCCCTCTGCCCCCACCCTCCCTCACCCCCATCCCCAGTGCCTGCCCACTCCTGAATGAGAGATGAGAGACTTAGCAGCCAGGTTCAGAGGGAGGAAGAAGAGGCTCAGGTCCATTGGGATTATAAGGATGATGGCCATTATTCCCACTTCTTGGGCAGTTCCTGGGTGCCAAGCACTGCGTGGGGGCTTTCCTGAATTCTCTCACTACATCTCACCTGACCTGAAATAGGCACTTTACCTCCATTTCCCCTGGAAGGAAGCCAAGGCAATGGGCGCCAGGTGTGTCCCTTCTAAAGCCCACACTCTAGGACACAACGTCCTGCTTCAGAGTTAGGCTCCATTCTCTGAGCAGGCAGCACGGGGAATGGGAGTGTCAGCATCTGTATATTGGATCTTAAGTCACACGTTTCTCCAGGAGGCAGCCAATTGGGCTTCAAAACACGTGAGCCACGGGCAGCTGCTGCTATAGGACCACAGGCAGCTGTCCTGACTACTCTGCACGGGAACTGCAGGGAATGGGAGCAGACAGTTCTGAGCAGTTTAAAGAAACCCAGCAAGGGACACCTAGAGAGGCAGCCAGCTCTGCCCCAGTGCCAGGACTCCTGCAAAGCAACGTCCTGCTGGCAAGCGGAAGATAGAGCCTCCAGATGAAAATCCACAGGTGGCCAGAGTTCAGCACTCTTGGTCCCTGTAGGAGGGGGACAGAGAGTCACTGCCTGTGCCCTAAAAGCCTCCTGGGAAACAGGCCTGGCTTGGGCACCGGGGGGGATCTGAAGGCCCAGTACAGGCTGCCAGCTGCTGAGTGAGCAGCAGGAGGAACTGGAGTTGTCTTTTGGAAAAGGAGTGACTAGGAGCATGGGATTTGAGTCTTGTGTTGCAAACCTACTAATTAGGTGTGTGACCTTGAGTAAACTTCAGCCTGCCTGAGTCCCATTTAGTAAAACTGAGTGTTCTGAGGCTTCAGTAAGAGGATCCATGTGAGGCAGGGGCAGGGAGTCTGAGGGAACCCTGGTGTCGGCTGTAATGTCATTCGTCCTTAGGCTTTTCTCACACGTGTCCTTTCCTCACAGCAAAGCTGCCCCGCGATGACCAAATTCACATTCTCAAGCAGCACAGACGCAAAGAACTGGAAACACGGCAGAAACAGTACAGGTGAGTGATGCCATCAGGCCGAATGGCATGGGATCTGATTTCCTTTGACTTGGGGTCAGGGTACGAGATGATCCCTGCCCACAGCTTATGGCCATTCACTGCTGGTGAGTGATGACCAAGGCACCAGCCGCCTGTGCTCCCCAAGTTTCCCCACCACCACCACTCCAAGCAAAGGTGGTGAAGAGAATTATGGGGAAAAGGAAATATATTTAATACTTTAATCAATAATAATTAAAAAAAATATTGGGTTCAACCATACTGACACTTAGGAGGAATGGGCAGCAAAAGCTTGAATTTATCTTGATGTTCCCTCACCTCCCAGTTGTAATGATTGCCCTTCACTTTTTATATCTTCTGATAATAATTCTATCTAATAAAGAGGGAATATGCTAATTGACCCTCACGCTGTTGCAAAGATGGTGGCGCCCACAGCCAATAAGGAGGGAATATGCTAATTGACTGCCACACCCTCAAACAGGTGGCCTCACTGGGATGCCAGGTGCATGGCCTCCAGAGTCCCCAGTCCTCTCAGTCCCCCAGCTGCCCAGAGCTGCCCAAGGCACAGGCAAGCTTCGGTTGTCAACTGCCCAGCCACTCAGGGCCGGCCCAAGGCTCAGGTAACCAGAGCCAGCTAAGGCTTGTACTGCTGGCAATGGCAGCAGCAGAGGTGTGATGGGGTTGTAGACTTCCCCTAATCACCAGGTCACCTCCCACCCCTGAGAGCTCCCAGCCTGTGAGAGGGAGCGGGCCAGAATGAGGGACCTCCCCTCTCTCCAGTGCATGAATTTTCATGCACCGGGCTCTAGTTTGATTATAAAAGTGGTACATAATCCAAAAAAAATTGGCAAATCTCTAGCTAAAGATTAAGAAAAAAGAGAGGCCACAAATTATTAAAATTAGAAGAGAGGGAACATCAATAGCAACTCATAGAAATTAAAATGAATACAAGGGAATACTATGAACAACAGTATACCAACCCATCAGATAATTGAGATGAAATGGACAAATTCACAGAAAGACAGAAACTGCCAAACTGACTCAATATGAAATAATCTTAATAGAACAATTATAAACAAAGAGATTGACATATTAAATTTAAAATTTCCCACAAAGAAAAACTCAGGCCCACATGGTTTCACTGGTGAATTCTACTAAGCATTGAAGAAACTAGTACCAATCTTACATAAAATAGAAGAGGGAACAAGTCTTAACTCACTGTATGAAGCAAGCATTATACCCAAAACAAAGATATCACAAAAAAAGAAAACTATACACCAAGAACTCTTATGAATACAGATGAAAATATTTTCAATAAACACTAGCAAATCAAACCCTGTAGCACATAAAAAGCATTATATGGCCAAGTAGGATTTATTCCAAACATGCAAGGTTGGTTTGAACATCCAAATAGAGTAAACAACTAAAAAACATGATCATCTCAATATTCAAACAAGAAAGCAGGATACAAGATTATATACAAAATTCAATTGTTTATCTATATGCTAGCAACCAACAATCTGAAATAAAAAATAAGAAAATAATTCAGTTTACAATAGCAGCAAAAGGAATAAAATATTTATAACTAAATTTAACAAAAGTCAAGAAAACTATAAAATAGTGTTGAAGATTAAAGACACAGACAATAGTGTGGTGAAGACCTGGGACAGGGGGACAAGGTGAAGGGTGTCAATGAGGAAAAAAGGGGAACATCTATAATACTGTCAACAATAAAGATAAATATTTTTTTAAAAAGGATTAATGAGTAACAGTGAAAGGCCTAAATTTTGTTATGAATAAAATGATTCATGTGTCAAAAAGAAGATCTAAGTAAGGTGAAAGAAATCTCATGCTCATGGATCAGAGGACTTAATATTGTTTAAATGTCAGTGCTCCCCAAAGTGATATAACACAAGCCCTATCACAATCCCAGCTGATTTTTTTTTAATATTTGAAAACCATCTAATTGGTGTGTGTATTTTTTTCTTTCTTTTTTAAAAAATATATTTTATTGATTTTTTACAGAGAGGAAGGGAGAGAAAGAGAGAGGAAGAGAGAGTTAGAAACATCAATCAGCTGCCTCTTGCACGCCCCCCACTGGGGATGTGCCTGCAACCAAGGTACATGCCCTTGACCGGAATCAAACCTGGGACCCTTCAGTCCGCAGGCCGACGCTCTATCCACTGAGCCAAACTGGTTTCGGCCCAGCTGAATTTTTTGAAGATATTGACAAGCAGATCCTAAAATTCATATTGAAATGCAAGGAACCCAAAATAGTCTAAACAACCTTAAAAAAAAAAAGTTGAAGGACTTATACTTCTCAATATCAAAATTGCTACACTGCTGCTGTAATCAAGACAGTGGGTCAATGAAATAGAATTGGGAGTTCAGGAACAAACCCTTACATTTATGTCAATTACTTTTTAACAGCAAGACAACTCAGTGGAGGAAAAATGCTCTTTTTAATAAATTAAACAAGTGAATATCCACATGTAAAAGAATGAACTTGGACCTTACCTCATACCACATACATAAATTAACTTAAATGGATCAAATACCTAAATGTAAGAGCTAAAACTCTTAGAGTTTGAAGAAAATATGGGTAAACTTTCATAATCTTAGATTTCACAAAGAATTTTCAATTATAGTTGATATTCAATATTATTTTATGTTAGTTTTAGCATAGTGAGTAGACATTTACATAATTTATGAAGTAATCCTCCCAATAAGTCTAGAACCAACCAGGTACCATGCATAGCTATTACATTATTGACCATATTCCCTATGCTGTACTTTACATCCTCATGACTATTTTGTACCCACCATTTGTACTTCTTAATCCCTTTCTCTTTTTTCACCCAGACCCTCCCATCCCCTCTCATTTAACAACCATCAATTTGTTCTCTATAGTTATTAGTCTGTTTCTGTTTTACTGGTTTGTCTATTTTGTTCTTTAGATTCCACATATGAGTGAAATAATATGGCATTTTTCTGTGTCTGACTTATTTCACTTAGCACAGTACCCTCTAGATCCATTCATATTGTTGTAAATGGTAAAATGTCATTCATTTTTATGGCAAAGTAATATCATTGTATATAGGTACCACATCTTCTTTATCCAGTTGTCTACTCATAGGCACTTAGGTTGCTTCCAAATGTTGGCTATTGTAAATAACACTGCAATGAACATAGGGATGCATATATCTTTTCAAATTAGTGTTTAGGATAATTACCCAGCAGTGGAATTCCTGGGAGACTACTCAAAAAATTAAAAATAGAATTACCATATGGCAAAGGGATTTTAGATGTAACAAAAGCATAAGCTACGAAAGAAAAAAGATAAATTGGTGTCCTCAGATTCTAAAACTTTTATGCTTCAAAGGATATCCTCAAAAAAATGAAAAGATAACCCACAGAATGGGATAAAGTAACATTTTTTAGCAAGGATGTGGAAAAACAAAAGGCTCATATACTACTAGTGGGGATGTAAAATGGTACAATTCCACACCTAAGCACATATCCAAGAAAAATGAAAACATATGTCCACAGAAAATCTTGCATGTGAATGTTTATAGCAGCATTGTCCCTAATAGCCAAAAGGTGAGTTCAACCCAAATGTTCACTAACTGATGAATATCAGTAGCATATCTATGTAATGGTATCTATTTCAGCCATAAAAAGGAATGAATACATTGACCATTCTCCAAAGAAAATTGTGAGTGGTCAATAAGCACATGGAAGGATGTTCAACACTGTTGGTTGTCATGGTAGCAACATGAAATGCCACTTCACATGCACTAGCATGGCTAGAACAAAAAAGGCAGATAATGGCAAGTGCTGCCAAGAATGTGGAGAAACTCATACATTGCTGATAAAATGTAAAATGATGCAGCCACTTTGGAAACTGCTTTAGCAGTTCCTCCAAATCTTAAACAGAGTTACATATGACCTAGGATTTCCATTCCTAGGTAACTACACAGAGTAATGAAAACATATTTCTACACATAAAAATTGTACAAGGTATTCATAGCAATCTTTACTAATGATAGCCTAGGTGGTGGTCATACCCTCATGTCCTGAACAAGATGGCTGTCACAAGATGGCTGCACGCACAGTGGAAGCAGGGTCCAGTGGCTGCTCTGTGCAGTGAGGCCTGGGGATCCCGCGATTCCACGCAGAGTGGAGGCAATCCCAGCGTCTCCACCACCTCACGCAGAGGAGGTGGTTCCTGGTGGAGGAGGCGGGTTGTAGCAGGGGAAGGCAGTTGTGGATGATCAGGCCAGCAGGGGAGGGCAGTTGTGGATGATCA
>JAAGEH010000021.1:6053588-6285507 GCA_011751065.1 Lasiurus cinereus
GCCAGCAGGGGAGGGCAGTTGTGGATGATCAGGCCAGCAGGGGAAGGCAGTTGTGGGTAATCAGACCAACATGGGAGGACAGTTGTGGGTGATCAGGTTGGCAGGAGAGTGGTTAGGGGGCGATCAGGCTGGCAGACAGAAGCAGATAGGGGCAATCAGGCAGGCAGGCGGGCGGGCGAGTGGTTAGGAGTCAGAGGTTCCAGACTATGGGAGGGATGTCTGACTGCCAGTTTAGGCCCGATCCCCTGAGGGGTCCCAGATTGGAGAGGGTGCAGGCCAGGTTGAGGGACCCCCCCTCCTCCCCATGCACAAAGTGGAAACAACCTAAATCCTATTTGCTGATGAATGGATAAACAACATGTGGTCCATTCATGCAATGGAATATTATTTAGCATTAAAAAGTAATGTATTATGGTTATATACTTAACCATGCATGAACCTGAACAACATTCTTCTAAATAAAAAAGTCATTTACAAAAGACCACATATTGCATGAATCTACCTATATGAAATCTCCAAGTAGCCAAATTTATGGACACAGATTAATAGATTAGTGGTTTCCTAGGGCTGGAAGTTGGAGATGAGAGATGGGGAATGACTATCAATGGGTACAAGGTTTCTATTTGAGATGAAAATATTCCAAAATTAGATTCTGGTGATGAATGTACAACTCTGTAGATTTACTAAAATCTTCTTAATTGGATAATTTTAAGGCATGAATTTTATGGTATATAAATTATTTCTCAATAAATCTGCTTTAAAATAGTAATAATACATGCTTTAGAGTGCTCACATGGAAATTGGTGGTGTGGGCAGTATCCAGCCCCTCCATATGTTTAATGGATCATTGTGGAGTTTTGAGCAAACAGGTGTTTATTCCCCAGGTTTCCTCAGTCCACACCTGCTAATGTCTATATCACGGCTTTTTGCACTTAAGTTTCCTGCTTCAGCCCCTGGAGACTTTTGAGTGTGAGACTTCTTCCAAGAAAGAGTGGGAGGCAGAGTGCTGAGAGTCAGCATGGTTACTCACTGAGGAGCAGCCTCGGTGGGGCAACGGCTGTTACACTTTCCTACATGTTCCTCCATCATTTAGCTTCTCACCAGGAACATGTAGTATTTTAAGGTTTTTAATTTAATAAAGCCAAGGAAGGGGAATAACACGAAAGCAGGAAAGTAACTAATTCATCGGTCTTCACTCTGACTTCTTTGGGATTGTACTACATTCATAATCTATAGCCTCAGCCTCCTTTTCTCCTCTTAAAGAAATAGCCACACATTTTAAAAACCTTATCACAAACATTATTCAATGAATGGATGCACCAGAATCTCTTTAAACACCAGTCTAACTGGACACTTTGGAAGTTTCTGATGTTTTTCTTCTAAACAATGTGAAAACCTTTGTGTGGAACTTTGGTGCATTTTTAAGTATTTTCCTCAGGATAGGTGCCCAGAAATAGTCACTAAGCAAGTAGTGTAAGTTATTAATATATATTGACAAATTCCTCTTCAAAACTCTATGACCAGTTTTCACAAGCAGAGGATAGGTATCCAATTTCACAAATTCTGGCCAAGCTGGACAGCCTCTTTTTTAACTGTTTTAATTTGTAGAGGTGTCTCTCATCTCTTAGCTCCTGTCCTCCCTCCTCCCAGGGATCCAGCAGTGGTGCTATCATGTGGTTCAGAATTCCCTGTCGGTTGCCCAGATCCATGAAAATTTATATTTCTGTGAAACATAATGAAAAAAAAAAAGCAACAGGGTCATATACACGTGGATATGTGATGTGTACAGAGGGCATGGGCAGGAGTATGTCAGGCTACTGGTAGCCACAGAAGGCAGAGAGAGAGGAGAAGGAGGAAAAGAAGACATTGGCATCTACTTCACATCATTCAGAAAACTCCAATTTGGATTGAATAGGCTTAAATGTTAAAGGCAAAACTATAACATTTTTAGACTACAGGAATTTATTCTTCCTGGCCTTCAGTTAAAATGATTTTTCAAAAAAGACTCAAAATGCACTAACCATAAAGGAAAAGATTAATATCACCTCACTCATGAGGAGAAACTTCTGTTCACTAAAAGACACCATGAAAAGTGAGAAGACAATTCACAGAGTAGTGAACAAGAATTCTGATTTATAATATGCCAATGACCTCTACAAATCTATAAAAAGAGGGTTGTCAATTCAGTAGAAAAATAGGCAAGCGATTTGAGTGCTCACCATACAAAATATGAGGAGCAAATATATAAAAAAACAGTGCTCAGCCTCATTCGGAATCAAGGGAATCAAAAGTAAGATGGCAATAAAGATCTATTAATTAAATCCCTAGTACCACTATTCCTACTATGACTGCCACAACACATACACACACACCATGCACCAGATGGGCAAAACTGAAACTTGACAATATCCGAATGTTAATGAAGTGGTTGGGTGGGAAGACATTGCTGTAAGATGGTAACTCATAGGTCCAGTTCTCTTTGGAAAAACTGGATTAAAAAGCAATTAACCTGAAGGAGAAACCAAGATGGTGGCATAGATGAACACCTAAGCTGCTGCCTTGCACAACAATTTCAAAACTACAACTAAAAGACAGAACGGACATCATCCAGAACCACAGGAAAGCTGGCTGAGTGAAAATTCTACAACTAGAAGTAAAGAGAGGGATTCATGAAGACACAGAGGAGCTGTAAAAAGCTGAGGTAAGGAGACATGCTTGTGGAGAGGATGGGCAGAGGAGGGTCTGGCTGGCTTCCTCTAGCGGGAGGGAGATGGAAAATCCCAACTGCACTGAACCCCAGCTCCAGACGAGAGTGCACACACAGAGCGCTGACTACTGATTGTGCCTGGCTTCCTCTAGCACAGCGGTTCTCAACCTTTGGGTTGCGACCCCTTTGGGGGTCCGTCGACCCCATCACAGGGGTCGCCTAAGATCATCAGAAAACACAGATATTTACATTACGATTCACAACAGTAGCAAAATTACTGTTAGGAAGTAGCAACAAAAATAATTTTATGGTTGGGGGTCACCACAACATGGGGAACTGTATTAAAGGGTTGCGGCATTAGGAAGGTTGAGAACCACTGCTCTAGCGGGAGGAAAACAGAACCTCACAACAGCACTGAAATCCAGGTCCAACTGCTCTGAACCCCAGTTTCAGGAGAGACCCTGGGGACCCAGACTCATACGGGTCTCTAGAGCACACAGAAACTCAGGAATGAAAAGGCAGACTTCCAGAAGCTCTCACACTAGCAAAAGGCAGAGGTCTGGAGGCAAGCCCACATGTGCAGACACAGCTGATCCTCACAACCAGTTGGCTTGGAGGTCAATCCCCCTCAGTGATACCAACAACAATCAAGAATTAACTACAATAAGACTGTACATACAGTTCACAAAGGGGTGCACCAATAGTGTCCCCCTCAGGTAAATGAGGAGGCAGAGCTACTGGGCCACATAGGACAAGCTACTCTACCAACTCAGGGAAGCAGCAAAATACGCGGAGACTAAAGAACAGATCACAGGGAGACCACGCCATCTTGCAGAGGGAGGTGGATGTCTGAGGCGGTCTGAAGCCGGCTGCTGGGGCACCCATCAAGCAGCCGGGGACCCAGGGACCCAGAACTCCGCTCTCCAATCGGCACAGACACGAGGCGGAATCAGAGATCCACAGAGCACACAGAAAGGTCAGATTTCGCCTGGGATAAGAGGGAGGTGGATGTCTGCTGAGGGCTGAAAGCTGTGGCTGACAGAGGCACCCACCGAGCAGCCGGGGACCCAGAGCACGGCTTTCCAGGCGGCGTGGGCCAGCGGGCAGCGGATTCGGAGATCCACGAGGCACGCGGAAGGGTCAGATTTCTCCTGGGACAGGGTGAGGTCTCCTATCCCCCTGCACAACAGAGACACGCACACTGTGGGGACCAGGCTGCGGGAAAGCTGCCTCTGGAGAGGTCCGCAGAGGTGGTCAGGGCGTGATCCCTAAGTGTGTAGGCAAACTCTCTGAGCTGTTGACAGAGGGGAGTTCTGGAAAACGACTCGTTTTTTTCTGGGGCAGAGGGACAGCCTGGGAGTTATTACAGTGTCCCTGCTGCAAAATCCCCACAAACTGGCTTTGAAAACCACAGAGTAGCAGGATCTGAGCACAGCCTAGAGAGGTCCTGTGCTTTGTCTCAGAAATCAATTCCAAAACACTGCCACCCAGTGGATGACACACAAATTGACTCTCACATAACCACAAAAGAATAGAGAGATTAAAACACCAAGAGGGGAACACAGGGAACTGCAATACCTTCCCTACTGGGAAACAGGAGTGCCAAGCAGAATAATAGTGGAAGTGAAGGACCATTCTATTTATTTATTTTTTCCTTTTTTCTTTTTTTTAAATTTTTTATTTTTTTTTCATTTTTACATTTCTGTTTTAAACTAGTACAAGTGTCATTTTGTTTTCTCTTTATTTTATTTTGGGATTAGAGTTCTACATTCTATTTTCATCTTTCCTTTAGCATAATTTTACTCCAACTCAACTCTACCTTTATGCCAAAACTTCCCTCCTAACTTTCCCCATTTTGTTATCTTGTTTCTCTTTTCCCTTTCCAACTTTAGATTCTCCCTATTCTTTCTCTTTACCTGGTTAAAATTTATATATCTAATTTCAAATCCCCTACTACAAGTCCACACCAACATCTCTCTTCTTGTCTTCACTAGCCAAAAAGTTGTTTTTTCTCTATGTCCTTTTGTTGCTACTTGCCTGAAAAGTGATTATATCGATTTTTTGAAATTTTTTGTGAGATTGTTTTAGTTTATTCTACTTGTTTTATTTTGCTTTTTGCTTGCTTTGTTTTTTACCTCTCTTTTCCCTCACCTCCCTTGATACCAGTTGCTATTTGCAGTTTGTATTAATCTCTAGGTACTGGTTGCTGGCCTTTATTGGGATTAGTGACTGTCTATTGGAGTTGTCTCCTGACATCTATATTTTGTTCCCCTTTTCTCTATTATACGCTTTCTTTTCTCTCTGACTTTTTTCTCTTCCTCTTTTCTTCTCCTTCTTCTTTTTATTTTCTTATTTTATTTTATTTGTTTGTTTGTTTGTTTGTTTGTTTGTTTGTTTATTTATTTATTTATTTTCTCGCTCTCCCAATTTGATTTTGGCATTTCTTTCCTTTCTTTTTTCCTCATTTTCCTCTTCTTCTTTCTCTCCTTACCCCTAATTTGACTCTCACTGGTGGTCACCTTATTTGTGGTTATTAACATCTTGAATACATTTCTACTCAGTGCCTTGTGTGCTGTACCTGGTCGTGTTGTAGTTTGTGCCTTTCAATCAACATAGGAGAGAGAACTATATAACCAGACACCCAGAGAAGAAAGACCATGGGCAGAAAAAGAAACAGCCCACATAAGACAGAAAGGCAGGTTTCACCAGAAAAGGAAGTAAACGAAATAGAAGCAGAAATAAGCCTGCCAGAGAAAGATTTCAGAGAAATAATCATAAGCTGGATGAAAAGAATGGAAGACAAAATCGACAATGTGAGTAAGAGCCAAGAGAAAACAAAGAACACCCAAGAGGAGATGAAGAAGCAGCAAGAAGAAATGCAGAAGAACCTAGAGGAGGTGCAGAATAAACAAGAAGAAATGAAAAATGACATCACTGCTATAAAGAACTCAATAGAAAGCATCAAAAGTAGACTAGAAGAAGCAGAGGACTGCATCAGTGAGCTAGAAGAACGGTAGGAAAAAATACCCAAGTACAGCAGCTTCTAGAATAAAAAGTTAAAAAGCAAGAGGAGAGCCTAAGTGAACTTTGGGATAACATGAAACAAAACAACATCCACATAATTGGGTTTCCAGAAAGAGTGGGAACTGAACAAGGATTAGATAACCTGTTTGAAGAAATAATGACAGAAAATTTCCCCAATATAGGAAAGAAATACCCCACACAAATCCAGGAAGTTCATAGAGTCCCAAGCAAAATGAACCCCAACAAACCGACACCAAGGCATATAATTATTTGGCAAACACCGACGACAAAGTAAGAATCTTAAAAGCAGCCAGAGAGAAACAGAAAGTTACCTACAAAGGAACCCCCATAAGACTAGCTACTGACTTCTCAACAGAAACTCATCAGGCCAGAAGGGAATGGAATGAAATATACAAAGTCATGAAAAGGAAGGGTCTGAATCCAAGAATACTGTACCCTGCAAGACTCTCAATCAAAATTGAAGGTGAAATCAAAAGCTTCACAGACAAAAAAGGACTAAGGAAATATATTACCACCAAACCAGCAATGCAAGAAATGTTAAAGGGTCTGCTGTAATAAAAAGAAAGAGGAAGTGAAGAAGGGACTCAGGGGTAAGGACTAAAAATGGCAACAGATAAGTACTTATCAATAATAACTTTAAATGTAAATGGATTAAATGCTCTAATCAAAAGACATAGGGTAACCGATTGGATAAGAAAACATGATCCATATATCTGCTGTCTGCAAGAAACCCACCTCAGGAAAAGAGATGCACACAAATTGAGGGTGAAGGGATGGAAGATGGTATTTCAGGCAAATGGAAATGAAAAAAAAGCTGGGGTTGCAATACTTATATCTGAAAAATTAGATCTCAAAGTGAAGGACATAATAAGAGATAAGGAAGGACACTTCATAATACTAAAGGGAACAATCCAAGAAGAAGAAATAACTCTGGTAAACATATATGCACCCAATATAGGAGCACCTAAATATATAAAAAAAACTCTTGGAGGATATTAAGGGAGAGATTGACAGCAATACAATCATAGTAGGAGACTTTAATACCCCACTGTCACCATTGGACAAATCCTCTACACAAAAAATCAGCAAAGAAACATGAATCCTAAATGACTCACTAGACCAGATGCAATTAATTGAAATATTCAGAACATTTCACCCCAAAGCCACAGAATATACATTCTTCTCCAGTGCACATGGATCATTTTCAAAGATAGATCATATGTTGAATCATAAGAAAAGTCTCTTCAAATTCAAGAAGATAGAAATTATATCAAGCATTTTCTCAGACCACAGTGGCATAAAACTGGAAATCAACTGTAATAAAAACAATAGAAAGAAATCAAACGCATGGAGACTAAACAGCATGGTATTAAACAACGACTGGGTAACCAGAGAGATCAAGGAAGAAATAAAAAACATCATGGCAACAAATGACAATGACAACACAACAATACAAAATTTATGGGACACAGTGAAAGCAGTCTTGAGAGGGAAGTTCATAGCCCTACAAGCCTACTGCAAAAAACAGGAAACAATGGTAATAAATTGCCTAACCCTACAACTCAAAGAGCTAGAACAAGAGCAACAAGAGAAGCCCAGTGTACTCAGAAGGAAGGAAATAGTGAAGATCAGAGCAGAGATAAACAACTTGGAGACGAAAGAAACAAATTCAAAAGATCAACAAAACCAAGAGCTGGTTCTTTGAAAGGATAAACAAGATTGATGAACCTCTACCCAGAGTCACCAAGAAGCAAAGAGAGAAGACCCAAATAAACAAAATCAGAAATGAAAGAGGAGAAATAACAACAGACCCAGTGGAAATACAAAGGATTGTTAAAAAAAAATACTATGAACAACTCTATTCCAACAAATTGGACAACCTGCAAGAAATGGACATTTTCCTAGAAATATATAACCATCCAAAACTCAATGAGGAGGAAGCCAAACATCTCAATAGTCCAATAACTATGGAAGAAATTGAAGCAGTAATCAAAAAGCTTCCAGCAAATAAAAGCCCAGGACCAGATGGCTACACAGGAGTTTTACCAAACATTCAAGGAAGAATTAAAACCTATCCTCCTTAGACTATTCAAAAACATTCAAGAAGAAGGAACACTTCCAAATACCTTCTATACAGCCAGCATCACCCTAATACCAAAACCAGATAAAGACAACACAATGAAAGAGAATTATAGGCCAATATCTTTCATAAGCATAGATGCCAAAATCCTCAACAAAATTCAAGCAAATCGGATCCAGCAGCACATCAGAAACATCATACACCATGACCAAGCAGGATTCATCCCAGGAATGCATGGATGGTACAATATTTGCAAATCAATAAATGTGATACATCACATAAACAACTTGACAGATAAAAATCGCATAGTCATATCTATTGATGCAGAAAAAGCATTTGACAAAATCCAACACCCTTTCGTGATAAAAACTCTCAGCAAAGTGGGAATAGAAGGATCATACCTCTACATCATAAAAGCCATATATGATAAACCCACAGCTAACATCATACTCAATGGGCAAAAACTAAAACCATTTCTCCTAAGAACAGGAACAAGACAGGGATGTCCACTCTCACCTCTCCTGTTCGAAATAGTACTGGAAGTATTAGCCATTGCAATTAGACAAGAAGAAGAAATAAAAGGCATCCAAATTGAAAAAGAAGAAGTAAAGCTGTCCTTATTTGCAGATGACATGATACTCTACATAAAAAAACCCAAAGGACTCCATTCCAAAACTAATTGACTTAATTAATGAATTTGGCAATGTAGCAGGATACAAAATTAATGCTAAGAAGTCTGTGGCATTTCTATACACTAATAGTGAAATTACAGGAAGAGAAACTAAAAAAGCAATCCCATTTACCATCACACCAAAAAAATTAAGATACCTAGGAATAAACCTAACTAAAGAGGTAAAAGATATATTTGCAGAAAACTACAGGACACCATAAAAAGAGATAGAGGAAGATGTTAACAGATGGAAGAGCATACCATGCTCATGGATTGGGAGAATCAACATCATTAAAATGCCCATACTACCCAAAGCGATCTACAGATTCAATGCACTACCCATTAAAATACCAATGACATATTTCACAGACCTAGAAAGAATTCTTCTTAGATTCATCTGGAACAAAAAAAAAGACCACAAATAGCTACTGCAATTCTGAGAAAGAAGAATAAAGTAGGTGGGATCTCAATACCAGATTTCAAGCTATACTACAAAGCAACTGTTCTCAAAACAGCCAGGTACTGGCACAAGAACAGACATATAGACCAATGGAATAGAATAGAGAACCCAGATATCCACCCAAACCACTATGCTCAACTAATATTTGACAAAGGAGGCATGAACATTCAATGGAACCAAGATAGCCTCTTCAATAAATGGTGTTGGGAAAATTGGACAGATACATGCAAAAAAATGAAACTGGACCACCAACTTACACCAAATACAAAAATAAACTCAAAATGGATACAGGACTAAAACATTAGAAGGGAAACCATAAAAATACTAGAGGAGTCCACAGGCAGCACAATCTCAGACATATGCCGAAAGAACTTCTTCACTGATACTGCTCCAAAGGCAATGGAAGCTAAAGAAAAAATAAACAAATGGGACTACATCAAAATAAAAAGCTTTTGCACAGCAAAAGAAACCATCAACAAAACAACAAGAAAGATCACTGTATGGGAGAACATATTTGCAAATGATATCACTGATAAATGTTTAATCTCCAAAATCTACAGCCAACTTATACAACTTAATAAAAGGAAGATAAACGATCCAATAAAAACATGGGCAATGGACCTAAATAGAACCTTTTCGAAAGACGACAGAGGAAGGCCAAGAGAAACATGAAAACATGTTCAAAGTCACTAATCATCCGAGAGATGCAAATCAAAACGACAGTGCAATACCATCTTACACCGGTTAGACTGGCAATCATCAACAAATCAACAAACGACAAGTGTTGGTGGGGATGCGAAGAAAAAGGAACCCTTGTGCACTGTTGGTGGGAATGCAGACTGGTGCAGCCACTGTGGAGAACAGTATGGAGTTTCCTCAAAACTCTAAAAATGGGTCTCCCATTTGACCCTGTAATCCCACTCTTAGGAATTTATCCTAAGAAATTACAAACACCAATCAGAAAGGATTTATTCACCCCTATGTTCATAGCAGCACAATTTACAATAGCTACAATTTGGAAACAGCCTAGGTGCCCGTCAGCTGATGAATGAATCAGAAAACTGTGGTACATCTACACAATGGAATTCTATGCTGCCATTAAAAAGAAAGAATTCTTACCATTTGCAGCAACCTAGTTGGAACTGGAGAGCCTTATGCTTAGTGAAATAAGCCAGTCAATGAAGGAGAAGCATCACATGATCTCACTCATTTGTGGATAATAAAGAACATTATAATCTGATGAACAAAAGGATAGATACAGAGACAGTAAAGCTTCAAATAGACTGTGAAATTACAGCAGGAAGATTAAAGTTAGGTGAGGTAGATATGAGATCAATCAAAGGACTTGTGTGCATGCATATAAGCATAACCAATGAACATAGACACTGGGGGGTTGGGGTATACCTGGGAGGGAGGAGGGGCAATGGGGAGATATGTATAAAAAATTAATAAAAATCAAAAATAAAAAAGGAAAAAAAATAAAATAAAGAACAGATCACAAACGAAAGAAATGGAGGAAAACAAACTACTGGATATAGAGTTCAAAAACACGATTATAAGTTTTTTTAAAAATTTCCTATAAAAAAATGGATAAATTTAGTGAGACCCAAGAGGAGATGAAAAAGAACCAACTAGAAATTAAACATACACTGACTGAAATAAAAAATATTATACAGAAACCTAACAGCAGACTAGAGGATTGCAAGCATCAAGTCAAAGATTTGAAATACAAAGAAGCATAAAACACTCCACTGGAATAGCAAAAAGAAAAAAGAATAAAAAAATGTGAAGATAGTGTAAGGAGCCTCTGGGACAACTTCAAGTGTACCAACATTAGAATTATGGGGTGCGAGAAAAAGAGAGAGAGCAAGATACTGAAAACCTATTTGAAGAAATAATGACTGAATGAAAACTTTCCTCACCTGGTGAAAGAAATAGATTTACAAGTCCAGGAAGTGCACAGAACCCCAAACAAAAGGAATCCAAAGAGGACCACACCAAGACACATTATAATTAAAATATCAAGAGCAAAAAACAAAGAGAGAATATTAAAAGCAGCAAGAGAAAAACAGTTAATTACCTACAAGGGAGCACCCATTCGACTGTCAGCTGATTTCTCAACAGAAACTATGCAGGCCAGACGGGAGTGGCAAGAAATATTCAAAGTGATGAATAGCAAGAACCTACAACCAAGATTACTCTACCCAGCAGAGCTATCATTCTGAATTGAAAGGCAGATAAAGAACTTCGCAGATAAGAAAAAGCTAAAGGAGTTCATCAACACTGAACCAGTATTATATGAAATGCTGAAAGGTCTTCTTTAAGAAAAGGAAGAAGAAAATGTTAAAGGGAAAAATTATGAACAACAAATACATATCTATCAACGAGTGAATCTAAAAATCAAGTGAATTGAAAATCTGATGAACAGAATAAACTGGTAAATATAATAGAATTAGGGGCATAGAAAGGGAGTGGACTGATAATTCTCAGGAGGAAAGAGGTGAGGGGAGGGTGCAGGGAGAGACTGGACAAAAATCATACACCTATGGATGAGGACAATGCGAGGGAGGTAAGGGCAGATGTTGGGGTGGGACTCATGTGGAGGGGAGAAATGGGGGGGGAAAGAGGAACAATTTAATAATCTGAACAATAAAGATTTATTAAAATGGAAAAAAAATAAACGAAGTTTAAAAAAAAGAAAGCAATTAACCCTGGTCCATTATCACAGAACTTCTCAGGATCTTCAATGCTTAGGTGCGGAAAAAAATCCTTTTTGAAAAATAATCTTGCAATATCTAATAAAATTGAACCTACATTATAATTTATGATTCAGACATTCTGTTTCTGGGTCCACATTGGTATCCTGGGTACATGCATGCAGCTGTCCACAGCAACATTACTCTTGAGAGCCGGCAAATGGGAGCCACCAATGTCCACCAACAGCAGAACAGATAAACAGTGATCATTCTACCTGCAAGGAGAGTCAGCCATCTGCTGTCATGCAGAGAACTGGGCAGAACTCCCAGCTACAGTGTTGGAGAGTAAAGAGAAGCACAAAACAAGTCTGGCCAATCCATAAACTGGAGTTACACTGTCTAAGGAAAGTTGTATAGCTGTGGAACAAAGAGCTTTCCTTGCTTTCCTCCCTTCCACGCCTGTGGCAAAGCCCCTCCCGTGAACACTCCACCTGCTTCTGGCTTGTTGAAGGAAGGAGTCATAGATTGTGATGCTGTTAAACAGCTTCCAGAGAATCAGGCTAGTTTGCATCCTATCAGGTGAAAGGACAGGCAGTCATATCAGCTCCACACTAATTCAGACTAGGATAGTAATGACTTGATACCCTAGTCTTACAGGCATTTGCTTAACCCAATATTTTACAGTGTGACCTGGAGCATTGGTTCCATGGTAAAACACATTTGGGAAACTGTTTATCACACAGCCCTTATGGGGGGTTCACAATTTGCACAGGAATGGAGCATCCTGAGAAGTTCTGTGAAAATGAGCCACGGTTAATTACTTTTTAATCTAGTTTTTCCCAAGAGAATTGAACCTATGAGTTACCATCCTGCAGAAAGAGTGCTGTATGGAGCACCCTTTGGGAATCACCTCTTCGATAGCGAGCAGTGGTCCAGTGGGGTTCTCACAGCAATGGGGCTTTGGTGAGATAGTTTGCCCCTTTCATGTATATTATCAGCTTTTTCTTTTTCTTCCTTCCACTAATTTGTCCTTTTCATACCCTCCCTTCCCCCCCTCTGTTTCTGTTCAGGAAACACAACTTTAGGCTGTCTGCGAAATCTCAGAGTTCCTCTTTCACACAAATTTAGCCAGCCATGTTATTGGGGTTTGAAAGTAAAGTAACAACTAGGAAGAATCTCTACCATGTGAGAAAGCCAGTGAGACCTCATCGTTCAACCAGCCAGACAGGGAGATGGAGGAGCCAGCACAGGCCATTCCTCACAGCCTGCTCTCACTGTGACTTTATGTACCTGGGAGGCACCCTCACAGCAACGTGTAGTGTAGGGTTTTAATTGGCACCAGTTAATCTAATCATGCTGGGCCTTACCTTTTCTCACTCATCATTCTATTTTAAAGAGCAACCAGTTGACACAGATGGCGTCACCCATTATTTTAGCTTCTGTATACCATCTTATCTTATGAATACACCACCATGCTCCCCCCTCTCCTGCTATAGACTTATGGCTCTCTTAATTTCTGGCTGTTACTTAAACACCAGTGTAAGCCATGCTTCAAAGAGCTCCCTCATGATCTCCCAGTGCTCTCATGGAAGAGTTACTCTAGGGAGCATTCCTAGAAGTAGACTTGCAGGGTCGTATACCACATTTTAAGTTCTTTAGATATTGCCAATTGTTTTCTAAAAGGTTCCTGCCAATTTTCACTACAGCAGCTGTTTCTGAGAGTTACCATTGCACCCAGGAGCTATTTCTGAGGGTTACCATTGCCCTACATCTTGGACACATTTTGCACCTTGAGACATTTTCATTCTTGTCCATCTAATGTGTGAGATGTTGTGTCCTTGCTTTCTTCCTCCTTAAATGCCACATGTGTCTGGCTTCATATGAATATATCATAATCCTTCAGCCACTCCCTGTTGGTGGACACCCAGCCTGTTTCCCTGTGTACATCTGTTCTTGTTTTAGTGTCACAAATGGTGCTGTAAGAAACAGACTTATGCCAACGTCCTGGTGTGCTGGTACTGTCACTGCCATCAGGAGTAGCCAGAACTCACGCCACTGCTCAAATCACCACTTTCATCTTAACATTTATTTTTATTAAACTCATTGGGTGGCATTGGTTAGCAGGATCATATAGGTTTCAAGTGTGCATGTCTATGATACACAATTGCACGTGTGTCCACTACCCAAAGCATTTTTTCATTTTAAGAAATACTGGCCAGTCCTTCCGCCGCGGCAGCCATTGAGGAGCAGCAGCCATGGCTCTGCGCTACCCCATGGCCGTGGGCCTCAACAAGGGCCACAAGGTAACCAAGAACGTGAGCAAGGCGAGACACAGCCGCCGCCGCGGGCGCCTCACCAAGCACACCAAGTTTGTGTGGGACATGACCCGAGAGGTGTGCGGCTTTGCCCCCTATGAGTGTCGTGCCATGGAGCTGCTCAAGGTCTCCAAGGACAAGAGGGCCCTGAAATTCCTCAAGAAAAGGGTGGGGACACACATTCGCGCCAAGAGGAAGAGAGAGGAGCTGAGCAATGTCCTTGCAGCCATGAGGAAGGCAGCAGCCAAGAAGGATTGAGTCCCACCCCGTCTGTATAATAAACCTGTTCAGAAACAAAAAAAAGAAAAAAAGAAATACTGACAACCCTGGCCAGTGTGGCCCAGTTGGTTGAGTGTCTCCCTTGCACTGAAAGGTTACACATGTCAGGGTTGTGGACTTGGCCCTGGTGAGGGGCCTGCAGAAGGCAGCCAACTGATGTTTCTCTCTCACATCAAAGTCTCCCTCTCCCTCTCCCTTTCCCTCTCTCTTCCTCTCTCTCTAAAAATTAATTTAAAAATCTCTTAAAAAAAAGAAATACTGGCAAAAATCCTTTCCCAACATTTTAAAATAATTTTTAGTCCCACCAATTATCTGTGAAACTATGCTTTTACCTATACTTTTGCCAATACTTGGTGACGTCGGTCTTTTACTTTTTGACAAACTGCAACTTTCTGAGACCCACTGCCTCCCCTGCATGGGGAGCTGAGGCTTTCTACGTCGCCTCCGCCAGACACTGCCTAGGAAATGGAGCATGGCTTCCCTCTGTGCAGCGTTATCATTCGTCTTCCATGGCTTTTCTCTCAGGGGATTTTAGTTTTTCACTTTCTAAACTACACATGTTGTTTCTTCTTTATAACTGTTGGATTTCACGCTTTACTTAAGAAGGCCCTCCCACCCCAAAGTAACATAATATTAGATTTTTGTCTAATACTTTTTCAATATTGTGGTATTTGTTTGTTTTTTAAATGTAGGCCTTTATTTCATCTGTCATGTATTTTTACATATGGTGTGAATTAGAGGCGAAAGTTCTCCAGTATCATTTATTACCTAATACATCCCTCCCTACTGCCCTGGACCACACCCACAGTAGCCACTCCTTGGGCTCAATCCCACTTGGGGCCACTGACGTCATGGCCTGTGAAAGCTGTTGAATCTCTCTGTGCTTCAATCTGTGAAATGGATGAAATAACAGTCCATTTTGAGAGAATTAAATAGGTTAAACCATGAAAGCACTTAGAAATGGTATTTGGGGAGGAGAATCCAAGATGGCGGCATAGGTAAATACCCACACTGCTGCCTCGCAAAACTACAACTAAAAGACAGAACGGACATCATCCAGAACCACAGGAAAGCTGGCTGAGTGGAAGTTGTACAACTAGAGGGAAAGAGAGGGGCTCACAGAGACCCAGAGGAGCTGCAAAAAGCTGAGGTACGGAGACACGTGCAAGGAGAGAGCGGGTGCCGGAGTACCTGGCTGGCTTTCTCTGGCGGGAGGGAAACGGAGACTCTCAAAGGCATTGAACCCCTTATCCTACGACACTAAACCCCAGATCCAGCCGAAACTTATACGGAGGGAGTTTGGACTGTGAAAAGGGAGAAGTGCACGGAAATTTAGGGGAGTTGCAAAAGATCAAAGGCCTGGTGGCGCACACGGTGCTGCGGAGGACAGATTGCTGATTGTGCCACTGGCATTCTCGAGTGGGCTGGAGACAGACCCTCCCAACTGTGCCACTTCTAACTTCACTAAACCCCTGTTTCGGACGAAACCCTGGAGACCTAGACTCGTGTGGTCCTGGTGTGCAGGGGAGCCGGAAAGGCAGCAGTTAGAGGCACTGCGGGCGCCTGCGCACAAGGACTGCTCCAGCCATTACCCAGTCACGTGAGACTCAGGGCTGGGCGGACTGGAAAGCAAGGTGGTCCCTTAAGCCCTGAGACTCCACCCCTCCCAAGCTCAACAGAGGCTTCTGGTATCATAAAGCTGAATTCAACACAGAAGTTTCCCCGGCATAGTGAAAATGCCGAGACAAGGGAAGGGATTACAAACAAAAGAAATGGAGGAAAAAAAACGACTGGATATAGAGTTCAAAACCACACTTATAAGGTTTTTCAAGAATATGCTAGAAAAGATGGATAAATTTAGTGAGACCCAAGAGGAGATGAAATAGGACCAACTAGAGATGCAAAAGATTCAACTAGAGATGGAAAAGGTCCAACTAAAAATGAAAAAAGACCAACTAGAAATTAAACATACACTGACTGAAATAAAAAATATTATACAGAGTCCTAACAGCAGACTAGAGAAAGGCAAGGATCAAGTCAAAAATTTGAAATATAAAGAAGCAGAAAACATTCAATTGGAAAAGCAAGAAGAGAAAAGAATCCAAAAATGTGAAGATAATGTAAGGAGCCTCTGGGACAGCTTCAAGCATACCAACATCAGAATTGTGGGGGTGCCAGAAGAAGAGAGAGAGCAAGATACTGAAAACCTATTTAAAGAAATAATGACTGAAAACTTCCCACATCTGGTAAAAGAAATAGACTTACAAGTCCAGGAAGCACACAGAACCCCAAATAAAAGGAATCCAAAGAGGACCACACCAAGACACATCATCATTAAAATACCAAGAGCAAAAGACAAAGAGAGAATATTAAAAGCAGCAAGAGAAAAACAGTTCATTACCTACAAGGGAGCACCCACACGACTGTCAGCTGATTTCTCAACAGAAATGATGCAGGCCAGACGGGAGTGCAAGAAATATTCAACGTGATGAACAGCAAGAACCTACAACCAAGAATAATCTATCCAGCAAAGCTATCATTCAGAATTGAAGGGCAGATTAAAGAGCTTCACAGAGAAGAAAAAGCTAAAGGAGTTCATCAACTCCAAACCAGTATTATATGAAATGCTGAAAGGTACTCTTTTAGAAGAGGAAGAAGAAAAAGGTAAAAGACAAAAAATTATGAACAACAAATACATATCTATCAACAAGTGAATCTAAAAATTAAGTGAATTAAAAATTTGATCAACAGAATAAACTAGTGAATATAATAGAATCAGGAGCACAGAAAGGGAGTAGACTGATAATTCTCAGGAGGACAAAAATCATAAAGCATCAAACAGACTGTGAAAGTACAGCAGAAAGATTAAAGTTAGGTGAGGTAGATAAGTGATCAATCAAAGGACTTGTATGCATGCATATAAGCATAACCAATGATCACAGACACTGGGGGGTCGGGTTATGCCTGAGAGGGAGGGGGGGCAATGGGGAGATATGTATAAAAATTTAATAAAAATTAATAAAAATATTAAAAAAACAAAGAAATGGTATTTGGCATATAGAAAGCACACGGGTATTAGAGTCACATATTTTCTTAGGTCTGCTTCTGTACTTGTGTGTTAATTAATTTTTTTTTTATGCCAGAGCCCAACACCATTTTCTTATATATGTTATTAGCTTCTGTGTTATTTCACCATTTTTTAAAAGGTTTTCATGATGGGAACTCTCTGGGTTACATATTGATTGTCATGTGCCGGCATTTAGTGACAGTCCATCTGTCCACATAGGACTCAGTGTGTCCTTCCACCACCAAAACCTCCTACGATGTCCTTCTATAGAATTTCCAGTTTTCATCATGCGATTCTTTCTCTTTTCAAGTTACTTTGTAGCCGGGAAACTATAGTTTGCACAGTTCTGAGTTTTTCTGTTTGTAAATAAGTATTGTTGCATAAAGACAAATTACTCGTTTTTAAATATTTACCTTGTATTGACACCTTACTAAACTCTTTTATTGGCAGTCATCATTTTAATAAGTCTCTTTTAGTTACCTAGTTATTTGATCATATTACTCAAATGATGATAATTTTGTCTTTTATTTTTCACTAGAGGCCTGGTGCATGAAATTCATGCACTCGTGAGGTGGGGGATGGGGTTATCCCCTCAGCCCAGCCTGCTCTCTCTCGCAGTCTGAGAGCCCTCAGGGGATGTCTGGCTGACATGGGGAGCGGGCTTAAGCCAGCAATTGGACATCTGTAGCACTGATGCAGAGGTGGGAGAGGCTTCTGCCACTGCTGCTGCACTCACCAGCAATGAGCCCAGCTTCTCCCTGTGGGAGCACATTGACCACTGGGGGGCAGCTTCTGCGTTGAGCGTCTACCCTCTGGTGGTCAGTATGCATCATAGCGCCCAGTCATTCCACCACTTGGTCTATTTGCATGTTAGCCTTTTACTATAGAGAATGATTTACACCACTGATACATTGTTCTCATTGTGTGGCTGAATAGTAGTAATGATGAACATTCTCTCTGGGTCTTGATTTTTGAGAAAATACCTTTGCTATTTTTGTTTATTTATTTATTTTTTGTTTAAAATTAGACTTGTTCTTGTTTTCAGATGAATACTCTGTACTATATTTAGGAACTTATTGGCTCATTCTAATTTCATTTTGTCTGCCTGAACTGGTTCAATGAATTTCCTCCAAAAGGCTATGTACTTGCTCCACACCCACCTACTCTCCTGCCTTTACCAATTATTGGACTTGATCTAAGAGGCTTAGATGATGATCTAAAAAAAAAGTCTGTAAACACTTTACACTGTCTTCCATTTTTAGTATGGCAAGTAAGGAAACTAATGATAGTTTGGTTATCTTTCTTCTTTCAGAAGCTTGTGAGCTTGTGGGAGCATCTCTCTCTGTCTCTCTCCCTTTCTCCCTTTTTAACCTCTCTCTCTCTCTCTCTCTCTCTCTCTCTCTCTCTCTCTCTCTCACACACACACACACACACACACACACACAACTTTATTGCTTTATTGTTGAAAGTATTACATACATTCTTTCCTCCAATACTTTAAAAAATAATCAGTAGATATCTAGGTAGCCTTTTTTCTGCCAAGACTTACTCAGAAAATAGTATCTGCTCTGTGATGTGTTTGCTCTAAGAGGGACCACAGGTGGCTGTGCGGCAAACACATGCCCTTTCTATATCTGTGACTCTGAGAAGCTTCCAGGGCCAGTACCACCACGACAAACAGGAGAGGTTTTTGTGACGTTAAAAGGGACTCAAGACTTTTATTAACCAAAATCTCAAGTTTTACTTTCCTTTTGTAAGAGAGGTGTAAAAGGAAGAGAATTAGGAATATACATGAAAAAGCTGAAATCTCAGAATGTAGATTTGGGCTTTTAAATAACTATAAGCTAATGCTCCCTGCTCTGAGGAAACTGATAGGGTTTGTTTGTTAGGTTTTGTTTTGTAATGGGGCCACCCGAGACAGACTACCACCAGACAGTCAATTAGAAAATTTAGGAAGCCTTTATTACGAACTCGAGTCGAACTCGAGTCCGGGCTTACGGTTCCACTGACACAGCAGGGAAGCAGAGAGCCCCGAACCTCTGCAGCAAGTGCCTTTTATCCTCAGCGCAGGAGGACTTGGCAAATTTTAATTGGCTAAGCATTACTAAATTTCATATACTGACTCTGTGTCTAAGCTTTTTGGTTATGCAAGTAAGCAGTCTAGATAACGGTTGTCCTTGCAGGAGTTGTTTGTAACACTTTATGGCTTCTCAAGGCCGGGGGTGCCTTCAGGCACCTGGTGTTCTGAAACCCCCCTGTTCTTTCTGCCTCCAGGCCTGAGGGCACCCTGACCCTGATTCATTCTTTATGGGAAATGCAGTCTGGTCCTTGCCCCTCCACATTCCCTACTGGTCTTATAGGGGAATCAAATCCTTGTTTCCGACTGTTCCCACTCCCCGTTTGCTATGGGTTGGTCATAACATTCCCTCCTCTTGTTATGGCAGAATCAAATCATTGATTCTTGATTTCTAAAATCCTCTTGGGGAAGTCTCTGGTATGATTGAGCTAAAACTATAAGCTTCACTGTATCTATTTTACAAAGTCTTTTTCTAAGGACCTGTATGCTCTCTCTGATGACTCTAGAGTGATTTACATAGAAACAGCAATTTTTACTCAGGGCGGCACACAGTCGTCCTGGATTGCAGAGGGGTCGGCTGGGTGAACTGAGTGTGATGGACCCAGGTCGAGACACAGTCTACTTTGAGGGCAGTGAAGGTCGTCAGCACCACAACGTAGGTACCCTTCCAACGTGGCTCAAGCGTCTCCCGGCTATGTCTCTTGATGTAGACCCATTCCCCGGGGCTGAAGAGGAGTCTGGGCTGGCTGGTTTCGTAGATAATGCGGAGGCATAGCCAAATGTCCTCGTGCACCCTCTGTAGCCCTCTCAAGGAAAGAAACAGTTCTAGACTTTCAAATTCTGCGAGAAATTTGGCTTTAAGGTTAGGGATAATAGAGGGTGGCTGACGGAACATGATTTTATAAGGAATAAAACCCAGGGTATAGGGGAAATTCCTATCCTAGTTAAGGGCATATGGAAGGAGAGCCACCTAGTCCCCGCCAGTCTCCATGGTCAATTTGGTAAGGGTCTCTTTTAGAGTTCTCTTTATTCTTTCTACATGCTCTGAACTTTGGGTCCTATAAACACAATGTAATTTCCAATTTGCCCCAATGGCCTTGGCCACTGCCTCTATTACCTGCGAGACAAAGGCTGGTCTATTGTCCGACCTTATCTCAGCGGGAAAACCGTACCTGGGCAAGATGTCTTCCAGCAGCTTCTTAGCTACCATCTGAAGCTGTTTCATGCTTAGTTGGGTATGCTTTTACCCATCCAGAGCCATACTTTCCTGGTTTAATTCCAGCGAAGTTGACCTTCCATTGTGCTCCAGGCTTCGTTCCTCTGAGCTGGGTTCCTTTTTCACTGGGCCTGGTTCTCCAGTTTGTGAGTTGACAGGTCTTGCAGGTGAATACAACCTGCTCTATTTTGATGTCCTGTTGGTGGATCTCAATTCTGCCATGTCAGATTAAGTCCTTTAATTTGCATGCCCCCAGGTGAGTGGACCTGTGCATGCCTTCTAACGCTGTGACCCCAAGCCAGTCCCATAGTATGAGACCACCATCCTTTAATTTCCTGGATATGGGGAAGCCTCCTGATCTACTGCAGAGGTGGGGGCAGGGATCTTCAGGACATTTTTCTTTTCTAGCATCTGATAACCGCCGCTATCCACCCTCCAGGATGTATCCCAGGTAACTCACTTGGCATATTTGAGCTTTCTCTTTGCGGAGGCCCGATACCCCAAGGTCCTCAGGGTGGCCAACAGTTCTCTAGTCCCCTGCTCACAGTCTTTGGCGGTATCGGCAGCAATCAAGATGTCATCTATGTACTGAAGGAGGGTGAGACTGGGGTGCTCTCTCCTGTACTCACCGAGGTCTTCAAGCAGTGGCTTGTGGAAGATGGTAGACGAATTCTTGAACCCTTGGGGCAGTCGCGTCCAGATTAGTTGTCCACTATATCCCTCCTCCGGGTCGTGCTTCTTCTTGGTCATCTGCAAACTGGCGAAGGCAGTGGGTCCGCTCCTCAGGGGATTCTGTGGTAGTGGCTAGCAGAATCTTGGCCAGGTTTTGGGTCTGCTTGTTACTGGCAGCCACCATGGCGTGGGTTTGCCTATCTTCAGGGGACTCCCAGTTATTGTACACTTTCTCAGCCACTTCCAGCAAGTCCCAAAGACTCTTTTCTGTTAATCTATCTATTATCTGCAGTTTCTGATGTCTGCAGCTGACTGGTTTATAAAACTCATGACTACAGCTGCCTTATTCTCAGGGGCTTCTGGGTCCATGGGGGTGTAAGTGCGGTATGCCTCCATGATCTGTTCTAGGAAAGCAGCTAGAGGCTCATCCCTTTCCTGCTGTATGTTCTCTACCTTGGTCTAATTGGTAGGCTTTTTAGTAGCCATGCGGAGACCCCCCATTAGAGTCTGGCGGTAGACGTGGAGCCTCTCCTTACCTTCTGCCGTGTTGAAGTCCCATTCAGGTCTAGTCAGGGGAAAGGAGGTGTCTATCGAGCCTGGTTGGTGCTAGGGTTCCCGTCCATGCCTGGGACTAGCTTCCAGGCCTCATTGAGGATCCTCTCCCTCTCCTTGGTGGTGAATAGGACCTGCAAAAGCTGCTGACAGGTGGGCTGATGGGTGAAAAGAACAGAATCTAACAAATCGATAAGCCCTCCGGCTTCTCAGAAAATTAGGATTCTGAGCTTTCCAATTATAGAGATCACTAGTGGTGAAAGGCCAGTAGTGATCAGGCTGATTCCCCTCCCCCCTGTTCTCTGACCAACCGCAAGTGATGGTAGGGTATGGGCCTGACACTTCAGAGCCAGCCATTTTCAGTGCTCGCAAGCAGGATACCAAACTTTCTCCGTGGTACTCTTATTAGTTTCAAGTGTTCAGGGTTCAGATAGGGATCTTTAAAACATCATACTGCAGTCCCTCTATAAGTACTTTGGCATAACTACCCTGTTTAGGGAAGCAAAATGCAAATTATTTACTCTTCCTGGCTTACTGGACTGTATTATTTGATTTCCTTACAACATTTCTCTTCTTCTTAGTACATACGCAATCCTTTATTACATTTTCACTTCCAAATTAGCCTTTAAACCTTATTTCTATGTCCTTTAAAAATGCATAACCATGCCTCAGACCTTCGACTCAGTATTCCTTATTCTTTGAAATCTTAATCCTTTAATGATTCCTAACAAGTAAATAGCCAGAATTTCTGAGCTTAAAGTTCTTTTGCTGAATATTCCACCACTGCCCAAGATGTATCCAGTAACCCCACCCTGCCAGATTGGACAATGAGATTTTCTTTACGTGTATGGGAAGGGTTAAAAAGAAGAAAACAGGGCAGAAGAAGATCCACTGTGTTTTGTAGTAGCATAGTTCAGATAAGCAAGGAACCAAGGACGCCTGCAGAGCGGGTTGTAGCCAGCAAAATCAACAAAAACCTATCTCTCTCTGCTGTCCTCGCTGATGCCCTCTCCCCCTCCTTGGTCTGCATTAACTATTTACTCTGTCTTTAGCAGGGGAAATAAGGCAAGCAGTCTGAGATCCTGTATAACCAGGCTTTTTACACTTAAGGAGCAACTGCTCTTCCTCCTAGATTTTCCTTCTTTACTCTAAGGCCCAAAAAGATCTCAACCTTTACCACTTCTGATATCTCCAACCATCCCCTGTCCCCCAGCCTAGGGCTTCTCTATCTCAGCAGGCTGAGAGTTAATTCTACTACCTCTACCCTTTCTTATACTAGCTCCAGAGCAGTTTTTAGCTCTCTTCCTTTGAGTTTCCCTTTTTAACAATTAGCTACAGATTTTGCGCTCGATCCCTTACCTCTGACCAGGGTCAGAGACAAGGGAGTCGAGGTGGTCTGACCCATGATGATACACAAGCAGACAATTACAATTAAGACAAAAACAACAACAGACACACAACGTTCAGACAGAAACCAAAACGAACTAGCCGGCAAAACTGAGCTGGCTGGCAACAGAGTTACTGAATCAATATTAAGCAGATGAGAGGAGTCCAGGCGTCCCCGGTCCTCTCCAGATTCCACCAGGGCGTCCCCCGGGGATGTGGCCTGCGACCTCCCGACACGTCTGTCAGCCGCAGTCGGGGGAGACTCACGCCCCTCCCCGACAGCCACCAAACCAAACAAATTTGCCAGCTCGGACAGATGTCTAAACCCTAATTTCTAAGCGACCGCTATCTGTAAGGCGCCGTAACTTACCCCGAGAAGCGTCTGTTGAGGGCCTCCTGGTTTCCCGGTCAGGGAACCAGGGAATGTGGAGGGGCAAGGACCAGACTGCATTTCCCCATAAAGAATGAATCAGGGTCAGGGTGCCCTCAGGCCTGGAGGCAGAAAGAACAGGGGGGTTTCAGAACACCAGGTGCCTGAAGGCACCCCCGGCCTTGAGAAGCCATAAAGTATTACAAACAACTCCTGCAAGGACAACCGTTATCTAGACTGCTTACTTGCATAACCAAAAAGCTTAGACACAGAGTCAGTATATGAAATTTAGTAATGCTTAGCCAATTAAAATTTGCCAAGTCCTCCTGCGCTGAGGATAAAAGGCACTTGCTGCAGAGGTTCGGGGCTCTCTGCTTCCCTGCTGTGTCAGTGGAACCGTAAGCCCGGACTCGAGTTCGACTCGAGTTCGTAATAAAGGCTTCCTAAATTTTCTAATTGACTGTCTGGTGGTAGTCTGTCTCGGGTGGCCCCATTACAGTTTCTCTCTATAAACAAGAAGAAACGTAAAATTTCAAAAGACCACACGAATATCCAGGGCTGTGGGGGAAATTTCAAGGAACCGGGATCTGAGAACTTTGGTGGGAAGGTGCATGACCTATTTTAGAGGACCCGCTTTGATTATAAAATCTCTGCACTGCTATGGCAGCTCTCTGTGCCCTGGGAGTGGTAGGCTCGCTTAGCCACCTGCTGCCCACAGATCTACCACGCAGGCATTGCCACTGTGACCTCCACACACAGTTCAGGGTGCACTGAGCCGCTGGTGGGACCTTGGACACCCAGGTCAGGCCTGGCAGGAGAGCCACATGTGCCCATCACTGCAGCTGTGTGCCTGCAGGAGCCTTGGGAGGCCTCACTGCTCAGTGCCTCCTCTTCCTATGTTTTCTTTCAAACCTTTACACAGTGTGCAGGCCTACCATTCGCTGCCCCTCGGCTATCAGCACAGTCTCAGGTTCAGGCTCTCAGGCCTCCCTGGTGATGCTCAGCCCAGTGGCTGCCGGGGACCTGGGGAGGGCATGTGCTCAGGCACAGGGGCAGTCTTTGTGCTGATGCGCTTAACTCAACGTCCTCCTCCTTTCACTTGTCAGGTGGATGGAATGGAACCCTGGATTCCCCTTGAGCATCGATGCCAAGTGCCATAGGGAATTGCCTCGAGACATCCAGTTCGATAGTGAGAAGGGCGTGGACTTTGTTCTGAACTACTCGAAAGCGTAAGTCCAGGTGGGCTCCAGGACACTGGGCTGCTCCTCCTCTGGTCAGGGCTGCAAGGGGGTTGGGGAGCAGCTCAGCCCAGACTCTCTTCCCAATGCTTCTGATGGGATCTTGTTCGTAGAGTGTGTTCACAACCCAGTCACCGGGTGTCCTGTATGAACAGTTACAGCCTGAAGACTCCTGATACTGAACAAGGCTGTTTCAGCCCAAAGTGGGGTTCTTTGATTGGAATGCCCAGCCCCCACCCAGGTTGTGTCCTCTCCACAGCCAGCTCCAGGGGAAACAGTATGCAGGCTGTCCCCTAGGGGGCAGGGCTCTGCCCTAAGAGCAGCCACCATACCAGCAATCCCTGGATTTACTTTTAATTTTTTTGTTCACACTTTATTAAATATTTTATTTTATTGCAGCAAATAATATAGTTTCTATGTTTCTTTTTTATTTTTTTAGTCTTTATTGTTGAAAGTATTACATATGTCCTCTTTTTTCTCCCATTGACCCCTTATAATTCACTCCTACTCCCCACCCCAGGCCTTCACCACATTGTTGTCTGTGCCCATGGGTTATGAATATATGCATACAAGTTCTTTGGTTGATCTCTTCCCACCACCCACCCATCCACCCTGCTTTCCCTCTGAGATTCAACAGTCTGTTCCATGCTTCTATGTCTCTGGATCTATTTTGTTCATAAGTTTATTTTGTTCATTAGATTCCACATGTGAGTGAGATCATGTGATACTTGTCTTTCTCTGACTGGCTTATTTCACTTAGCATGATAATCCCCAGGTCCTCCATGCTGTCTCAAAGGATAAGAGATTCTTCTTTTTTACAACTGCATAGTATTCCATGGTGTAAATGTATCACAGCTTTTTTATCCACTCATCTACTGGTGGGCACTTGGGCTGTTTCCAGATGTTAGCTGTTGTTAATTGTGCTGCTATGAACATAGGGGTGCATACATTCTTTCTGACTGGTGCTTCGGGTATCTTAGGATGTATTCCTAGAAGTGGGATCACTGGATCAAATGGAAGTTCTATATTTAATTTTTTTAGAAAACTCTAGACTGTTTTCCATAATGGCTGCACCAGTCTGCATTCCCACCAGCAGTGCACAAAGGTTCCCTTTTCTCCACAGCCTCGCCAGCACTTGTCATTGGTTGATTTGTTGATGGAAGCCATTCTGACAGGTGTGAGGTGACACCTCACTGTCATTTTACCTTCCATCTGTCTGATGATCAGAGACTTTGAGCATTTTCTCATATGTCTCTTGGCCATCTGCATGTCTCCTTTGGAGAAGTGTCTGTTAGGTCCTTTGTCCTCACCCTCTCTGGTGTTATCTCACTATGGGGCCAAGGAAGGCTTCACAGCAGGACATAGGCTTGGCCTTGCTCCTGGCCAAAGAGACTCAGAGAAATGAGGTAAGGATGTTGGGGCAGAGAGAGTACCATGTGTAAAGTCCGGACGTGGCTGGGTTTGCTCACAAAAACAGATGAGTTGTGAAATTTCCTGATGGCACCAAAGGAGGAGCATCTTATGTGTTTACTCACTACTCACTATTTGTTGTTGTTGTTTTTAAATATATTTTATTGATTTTTTACAGTGATAAAGAGAGAGGGATAGAGAGTTAGAAACATCGATGAGAAAGACATCGATCATTGCCTCTTGCATGCCCCCTACTGGGGATGTGCCCGCAACCAAGGTACATGTCCTTGACCGGAATCGAACCTGGGACCTTTCAGTCCACAGACTGACGCTCTATCCACTGAGCCAAACCGGTTTTGGCTCTACTCATTATTTGCAGTCTGAAGCTTGATTTCAGGTGGTTAGCAGGCTAATAAGGGAATGTCCTCTTTAAGGGAAATTGACAAAGAAAGCTTCCTTCCCAGCAGAGCAGGACAGTGCAGAAATGTGATGGAGTTTGGGAGCATTGACCAGCCTCGTGCCAGGACCAGGGTGTTCGGACCCTCACCCACTATGCATTTACCACCTGATGAGATTGGATGGATAGCTCCTTGGAAGGACACCTATTCCCTCACCCAGACCTCAGTCACCTTCCTGGAAAGGCAGCACCAGAAATGCTGCCAGGAGCTGCGGTTGGCCACTATGAGCCTGGATTTGCAACTTGTAATGGGAATTAGAGCCACACTGCAAAAGCTGGACTAGTGGCCTTGGAGGGTCACAGGAGAGAGCCCAGAGGTGGGAAAGAAGCTGAGTGAAGACAGGGATGAAGACAGGGAACAGGAGGGTAGGGATGCAGCATGGACCAACCTGGGATCCAGTTGGAATTCAGGCCACAGTGGGGACAGGTGGAGGGGAGAACCCAGATTGATGGGCATCTGGCTTGTAGGGAAAGTAGATGATTCTTTAAAAGGGATGCTGAGGAAGAAGAGGGTTGAAGGGGAAGATGAGTCTATTGTGGGGGCATGTTGAGCTGGGGAAGCATGTGCAGCCTCTGCTCGTAGGTCAGGTGGGCAGTGGGACATGCAGGCTCAGGGCTATGCAGAAAGGCTTCCGAAAGCATTGAGGCGAAGCAAGGTTGAGAGCCCTGTGAGGGACAGGGGATGGGAGGCAGGAAGAGAACTGTGAGTGAGGCTGACAGCAATAATTTACGTCCACTCCTGCTCCAGCCCTACACCAGTCACCCAGTGCTTGTTTGAAGAGAGACATTATTACATAAATTACAGCTCCTTAAAAGAAGCTGGTGTGTGTGAGGAGAGCTGGCCCCTGAGGTGAAGAACAGGGACCTAGAGAGAGGACATGGATGGGACAGAGTTCTAGAAAGGGAAGAAAGAGATGGGAGCAGGCTGGTGAGGCCTGGGTGTGGGGCTCTTCAAACCTCAGAGGGATCAAGAGTGGGTAAGATGAAGGAATGGAGATAGGGGCCTCGAGAGAGTTTTTTGGTTTGTTTGTGCACAAACAAAATTCATGCACTCGAAGGTGGTCCCTCAGCACGACCTGCACCCTCTCGCAGTCCAGGCTTAAGCTGTCAGTCAGACATCCCTAGTGTGCTCTGGAGGTGAAGAGAGGCTTCGCCGCCGCTGTGCTCGCCAGCCATGAGCCTGGCTTCTGGCTGAGGGGCTCTCTTCCCATGGGAGTGCACTGATCATGATCACCAGTGGGTAGTTCCTGTGTTGAGCGTGTGCCCCCTGGTGGTCAGTGCATACCATAACAAGCAGGTTGCATGGCCTTAGCATATCATTAGCATATTACGCTTTGATTGGTGAACAGCCTACCACACGACTGGATACTTAGCATATTAGGCTTTTATTATATAGGATACTAGAGGCCGGGTGCATAACATTTGTGCATGCGGGGGTGGGGGGGTCGCTCAACCCAGCCTGTGTCCTCTTGCAGTCTGGGACCCCTTGGGGATATCCCCCAAGATATCCTTAGCACTGCTGCTTAGGTGAGAGAGGCTCCTGCCACCACTGCTGCATTCGCCAGCTGTGAGCCAGGGTTCTAATTGAGTGGCGCTCCCCCTGTGGGAGCACCCTGACCATCAGGGGGAAGTTCCTGCATTGTCTGCCCCCTGGTGGTCAGTGCACATCATAGCCACCTATTATTCTGCCATTTGATTGATTTGCATATTAGTCTTTTGTTAGATTGGATATATTTTTATTGTTGATAGTATTACAGATATCTCCCATTTTCCCCTCCTTTTCAGTCCCTCCCTCCTCCCCGGGTCTTCACTACACTTTGCCTATGTCCATGGGCTATGCACATAAGCCATGAGTTTTTATGGGAAGAAGACCCCACCTCCATCCCCCTCCCAGCTCAAAAACAAGTGGGCTCCATGCCACAAAAGCACTGATAGAAAATGGGCTTCTCCCCCTTCACTTCACAGATGTTAAGCCCTCGTCTTCTTGCAAACTTTAGAAGTCATCTCCACCTTCCGATGCCTGTATACAATCTTCTTTACCTCTATTGCATCTTGTTGTGAAATAGGAGCTCTGTTCCATTGAAAAAATAAATTTGTTGGGAAAATGTAGGTGGGGGGAGGAGAGGTCAGAGAATCTCACCTAGAAGTTAAAGCTAAAATTTTTTAAATTATATTTGCTAAAGTAGCATTTTTTTCTTACTTAAAATGGGTCATAGAATAAGAATAAGAAGCATTTAACATCAAGTAGCATTTCCCTGAGAGGGGGTTTGCTCTACAGTCAGTTTAATTTAAAAATATCACGACCCTTTCCTTGGTGTTACAAGTTGCAGTTTGCATTGGAATCCCCTGGAGGCTTGTTAACCCCCGGACTTCTGAACCTGCCCCCAGGTATCTGATTCAGATGCCAGGCATGGGCCTAGAACTTGCATTTCTAACAAGGTCCAGGGTTCAGAGTTGGCTGGCTGGGGACCACACTGAGAACCCCAGCTCTAGATTTTAAGGCCCTGAGAAGCCCTGCCATGATACCTGCTCATGTTGTTGTCCCAGTGCTCGACAGACTCCTCTGAGGGCTCATGTGGGGGAACCGAGGTTAAAGTGCATTTAACCAAATGCACTTTCTTCCCCCCTCTTCATTTTCCTCTCTTCCTCCTCTGCTCCTCAGCACAGGGCACCATTCCTTCCTTAAGCCTGTCCTAGAATTAGAAAAAAAATGCTGATTCTCACCTTGAAACAAACTCAATAAAGGAGGGTGCAGGTTTGACTTAACCGTGGCTAGGTTTTGTGAGGCTTATTTTAGAACAACTGGACTTCTCCTGGCCATTGGGCGCCAGGACAAACAGCCATTTCCCAGCAAGGAGCCAGGTGCAAATGCCATCCTTCAGACAACCCTGTGGTGTGGACCACCGTGAAGCACTCCACAGATGCTGATAGATGGGCTAAGAGAGTCTGAATTCCCAGTACGCCCCAGGTGATGCCATGCCGCTGGTCCATGGATCACGCATGCAGTACCAGGTTATTGTTACTTTGGGGGGAGGGGGCGGGGAGGGTCATCTATTAATCTATTAAAATTAGCAACAAGTATCAACTCATCTCTACCCTTTAAAAGGAAAAGGCTGCTTATTTAAAGCCTGGCCAGCTGGGGTTGATTCAGACTCCAGCTGCGCCATCTTGAGAGAGACGTTTTTGGACCTAAGTTTCCTTCCTATAATATGAGCCCCATCTTGCATAGCTGCTAAAGGTGTTAGGAGCCTTGCGTGAACCCATGTATGCTGTGTCTGGCACCCTGTAGGTGAGCTTCCTCTGTCTCTCCATTCTGGGCACTTAGGGGACATTCTCCGTCCTGTGTCTCCACTGCCTGTTTGCAGCTCTCCTGGGCCTCTCCCACCCAGGGAGCAGGTGGAGCAGGAGGCACCTGCTACTCTGCCTTTGTTACCTGCTTATTGAGCTCCTGGGGCAGGGGTCAAGATGAATCAAAACGACCCTTTGGTCCCAAACCAAGAAGCTCTCAGCCTGGTGGGCAGGGGCCATGGAGACCTCTCACAGCAGCAGGTGGTGGGTGTGCTGATTGTCTCCTTGAGACAAGCCCAATAAAGGAAAGGGCTCTGGAGAAATGCAGGCAGAGAGGCAGTGGGCCAGGACAGCATCCAAAAACACTTCCTGAGAGAGAAGCCCAACCTGCGTTTGAAGATTCACAGGAGTTTGCCAATCCGATGGAGGAGCAGAGTGGGTGCATTCTGCACAAGGAGGATTCCGGGGACTCAGGAGGGCTGGACTGGAGCCTTCGGAGCTGGAGCTGCAAGGGAGATGGGCCAGGAGCCCAACTTTTAGCAGGGGAGTGTGATGGAGGTCAGGACCATGAGGGTCTGAAGCAGGGACAGGTACAGGGCTCAGCATTCTGCATGTTAGTGTCAAGAAGCAAGGGGTGGGGTGTCCTCTGCATTGTGATGGAATGACTCAGCACAGGAAAACCGGTTTGGCTGCCCTCTGAGCTCCAATCCTAGAACCCCCAACCTGGCTTCTGCTCACACAACTTGTCCATTCTGCCCTACCTCTGATGGAGCCCAAGATGAGTGGCTGCACACAAAATGTGTGTGTTGGACTTTTAGAGGGTATCTGAATTTCCAGCTCTCTCTCTCTGGCAGACAGCAACCCTGCTGCTGTTCATAGCCAAATGTTATGTGGGTACCTTTCTTAGTTCTGGTGCTCTGGTAAGGGAGCCCAGCTTGGGGTTCCATCCAGGGTTCTTTTGTTCAGACCCCAACACATAGGTTGGGGGCCCCAAGACCATTTGGTTAAATCCCCTAATGGTCTAATGGGGAAAGGGCACCAAACCCATGCCTGACAGCCTATTCTGCACTGAAGGTTTTTGATAGAATTCACAAACCCAGGGCCTGCTCTGTGTCCCTGAGGCTTATGTCATAGCAGTGTCATTCTGCCCATGGCTAAGCTCAGTCCTGCCTATGCAGAACTGGAACTCATGGCTGAAGTCACCAAAAAGGCTTTCCACACTGGGCCTCTGCTCTAGACAGCACTCTGAGCAAGTGTAATGACCCATTTCCTCCAAGCCACCTGTTTTGCCCAAATCAAGGCCAGCCTTCCTCCATAAGCTTTGCGCCCTGCTCCCCCTACCACCCCCCCTCCAAAAAAAAACACAACAACACACAACACAGCAAAACTGAAATGGAAAATGGAGAAGCTGTTAGGAGGAAAGAAGCAGGGGAAGTAGAAGAAATGAGAGTTCCTCCTCTCCCAGACCAGGCCAGCAGCTCAGTGTAGGTATCCACCTGGCTGTGCCATTACCTCACCATGTTATTACCTGGCGGTGTGACCTCAAACAAGCTGGGTGCCTTCTCTTGGCGCAGCTTCCTCTTTTTACAATAACAGATGTTTAAGTCCCTTGTATCCAAGTTGTCTATAAATACATAGAAAAATTTCTCTCTATTGGGCCATGCAAATATTTTCCCCCTAACTCCACTTCTTCCTGGATCTGAAGCTTCCTCTGAGCACTGCCGCACCCACCCTGTTCCAAGTTCAGAGACCCAGCTGGAGAGACTGTGACCACACCCAGTGGGGAATGAATGAACTGTGGACTGTGACTCACTCCCAGTTCCCCACATGGTGCAGTGCCCAGGACCTCTCTCCTGGCCACTGTCTGGCACTAGGACAACCTCAGGGCTGTGGGAACTGTAGGGACTTGGAAAGGCCTCTCCTTTTCAGAAACAAGTCCTTTCCAAACGCAGATGCCACGTGAGATTTTTTCCTCTAGCTTAACAAGGGCTTCTATACTCAGAGACTTACTAATAAGGAAGCTAGAAGAAGATGGTGAAGGAAGAGGTAAATATCATTCTTGGGCCTCAGCAGCTGCCTACTGGAGTGGAGGCTGCAACAAGCATGGCTGTAGAACAAGCATGGGTGTAGGACAAGCATGGGTGAAGGACAAGCATGGGTGTAGGACAAGCATGGGTGAAGGACAAGAATAGGTGAAGGACAAGCATGGGTGTAGGACAAGCATGGGTGTAGGACAAGCATGGGTGTAAGACAAGCATGAGTGTAGAACAAGCAAGAGTGTAAAACAGAATGGGTGCATGGGTTCAGAGCTCCTCCTTCCCTGTGAGGGGCTGGGATAAATGATAATAATTCCAGCCATGGAGTGAAGGATGCCGCTAGCCTTATTCTCCATTTTCAAGATGCTGAGCTTACTGTGTGTGGCCGCCGCTGCCTGTTGTGCTCCAGCATCTCTGGGCATCACAATAACCTGCAGGCAGCTTGAGGAGGATGGAGGCTCACAGAGGTCACCAGTTTTGTGGCCCCATGCCCCTCTCCTGAGCAGTGTGACTCCTAGGGGTTCCAGGAAAATCAGTCCAAAGGAAAGGCATTTGCTAAACTGAGGCAGATCCAGAACGGGAGTCTGCAATCCAGGTTCACTCTGACAAAACACCCAAACTTCAGTCCTTTCCTTCTGCTGGTCAGGGAGAGCCTGAGGAGGCCTCCAGACTCTTACACCTTCCCCTGACCGTGCTCAGACAAAGACAGCCCACTTCCCTGGGAGACAGTCCTGGGGGAGTGCTGGGCCCTACACAGCTAGGTCTGCTTCCTTGGGGAGGTTACTGGCTCTGCTTGGCTTTCCTGGGGTGGAGGGGAAAGGGAGCCCACTGAAGGAGCACCTATGGCATGGTTCCTCAGCCCCAGTTTCTGCCACCCCCTCAGACCGCTCAATGCTGCCTGGGCCCCTTTGGTGCCAGCGGCCCGGGCTCGGCGCTGAGCAATGCAGACTCGCCTTTTAGCTAAGACAGCAGGTGCTCACACAGGTGCATGTATATGTAACCTAGTTCAGTGCTACTGAGAGCATCACAGGGCCAACCTGGATTGGAGAAGGGGCAGCTTCTGTACAATTGAAGGAGGAGTTGGGATACGCTGTGGGGAGTCTTCAGAGTATACTCACCCCATACGCTCAGGAGCAGAAAGAGGGAAGTAAGGTGTTGCAGGGCAAACCACATGTGCAAATGCCCTTGCTTGAGTCAGAATGCGCAAAAGACAGGGCACAGGAGGAGGCCTGAACACTGGAGGCTGCAAGCACTGCCAGAGGGGAAGGAATGGGTACCAGCTTGTTACTCTCAGCCATGTGTGTGCCAGAGAGAGAAACTGTGGCAAAGTGTGTCACCGTGAGCATCAGGCTGATCTTCCACTCCTCTGCTCTGTCTTGCGGGGAATCTGCGGGGAAGCCTGGGGAACTTTGCCCTTCTTCTCCACCTTTCACATGCCCATCCCATACCTGCCTCCTCCAGGAGCCCCTACGATGGCTCAGAGCTGTATTGCCTACAACCTGCACTTTTAATTTATCAAGCGCCGATCCTGGGTTATTTTGCTATCCTGTGTGATGAGCACTGGGAGGCTGTGTCTTCCTTAGCACCAGGCACAGAGCCCAGCTTCAGTAGAAAGTAAACAAGGGTTAAACTCAACTGAACCGCTAATCCCTCCAAAATTCAGGAGACTGGTAGAGCAGCTGCATGGGCAATTTGTCCTCCGTCCTGGAAGCTTGCACTGAGAATGAATGAAGGGATGAGCGTGTGGGCGGAAGCATGCATGCGTGAATGGAAGCATGCACACACAGGATTGGAAGCGCCGCACACTGTCCTCCATGGCAGGCAGCCAAGTTCTCACTGGGGAGGTGCAGGAGGGAGAGCATCAGGCGGGGATGCCAGTTTCTGTCCTGCTTATGCAAGGAGCTCCCAGCAGGAGCTGCCCTGGGCACTAGTCCTTGCTGCCCAGGCGTGATCTAGAGGCTCCGTAGGCCAGGGTGTGAGGACTGTGCAGGGAGGGCAGACTTTACAGTGATGCTGTGGGTGATGCTGTGCCCTGCTTGCAGAATGGAGAACCTCTTCATCAATCGTTTCATGCACATGTTCCAGTCGTCTTGGAGTGACTTCGCCGACTTCGAAAAAATCTTCGTCAAGATCAGCAACACTATTTCTGGTGAGTGTGCCTATGGGGCTCTCGTGATGCTGGAGACCTGCCTGGCAGTGGGAAGGGCCACCATCCTGCTCCAGCAAGGCTGGCCTGCCAGGCCCGGCTGCCCAGGCTTCCCCTCACCCAGGCTGCCACCCTGCATTGGGCTGTGTTCTCTAGCGCTACACATATTCCCACCAACAACGCACGAGGGTTCCAGTCTCCACATCATCTGTTGCCTTTTGTTTAGCTTCGTTTTGTGTAAGACATCCTGACAGGTGTGAGGTTGTTTTGATTCCCTGATGGGTTGTGTCACTGAGCATTTCTCCATACACCTGCTAGCCATTTGTATATCTTCTTTGAAGAAATGTTTGTTCAAGTCCTTTGCCCATTTTTTAATTGAGGTATTAGTTTTCTTTTGTTGAGTTGTAGGAGTTCCTTATGTATTTTGTACATTAACCCCTCAGAAAGTGCTTTGCAAACACTTTCTCCCATTCTGTAGCCTGCCTTACACACTGCTATTTCCATTGCTATGCAGTTTTTTAGGTTAATGCAATACAATTAGCCTATTTTTATTTTTGTACTTGAGAAAAGAGTGCCCCAGGAAACTTCTAAGGACCAGCCTCAAGGAGGGCAGGAGGTGCCATGGCCTGCCTGACCCAGTGATGGGAAGGGGGTGGGCAGGTGGAGCCCGGAGTCAGCCAGCTCTCTGGTGCCTGGAGAGAGGACCCAGCAGAGCCCAGGCTGCCCCCCTGAGATCTCAGGCAGTGCCACGATTTGCTTCTTTCCTCCGCAGAGCGGGTCATGAATCACTGGCAGGAAGACCTCATGTTTGGCTACCAGTTCCTGAACGGCTGCAACCCCGTGTTGATCCAGCGCTGCACCAAATTGCCCGAGAAGCTCCCAGTGACCACGGAGATGGTGGAGTGCAGCCTGGAGCGGCAGCTTACCTTGGAGCAAGAGGTCGAGGTAGGACCTAGTTGGCTGCAGACAGTCCAGGCCAGAGGCCCAGCTTAGATGGCCCGGTCACACTGTCTGACAGAAACCACTTCCTGTTGGCCAGCACTGATGGCCTGAGCCATCACCCTCAGGTTCCTGCTGGGTTAAGGGTGAGAGCTGCCCGGGAGCAGCTGCTTGCTTCCGCTGGGTGTCCATGGGTCTGCTTGTCTAACACAGAACGAGGAACTGATGGGACTTGGCTCTGTGATGCTTGGGTCTAGAAACATAATGTCAATATTTTCAATGTCAATATCAACAATTCAGAGCTTCCTCTGATTTGAGCCCATAATGGGCCAGGCATCACATTGTTACCCATCTTGCAAAGGTGAGAAAACTGGTAAAACAAGCAATCTGCAACAGAACAAAACAAAGAAGAAAACATGAAATTTTTGACTTTCTAATTTGAAATGTTGGTGTCATCTGCTTCTGCCTTTGGCCACCCTCCATCCTCCCCGCCACACGAGTTCTTGTTCCAGCCTTCACCTGAGGGTTCACCTTCTTCAGTTCCAAGTCAAACCTAGTCTCGGCCTTTGTTGCTGGGGACTGAGCCCCAGGAATGGCCCCTTGGTCCCCCAGGTGACTCATGGCCTTCTGCTGTGACCCATCACCCATCTTGCTTGCTTAGCTTGCCTTGGGGCCCAGGACAAAGAGAGATGGTTAGTACCAAATGTGGACAGATCTGCCAGTCCCGCCCTACTCACCTGCTTCTGGACAGCTGCCTTCCCAGATGCACCCCAGGAAAGGCCCCTCCCCAGGCAGGCAGTCCCTGCCACCCTGCTTCCCTGATCTGCTCAGCTCCCAGATACCACCTGGTCACATGGGTGGCTGACAACAACCCACACCCCATGCAGGCAGCACAAAGCAGTTCCCCTTGTAGATCAATTGCTGGACGTGTTAACTTGAGTCAGTACTTAGTTTTCAAACTTCACATCGGAGAATCTGAGAACCTCAAAAGACAGAGAATTCTACAACTGGGAGGCACTGAGCAGCCTGCTGTGCACCTGGTACTCCAGCAAAGGACAGCCTCTGCTCTGGGTCCCTGCCATCTCTGGGACAGGTGGGTTGTACCCATCTTTGCCACATGGTCATCTTTCCTTTGAGCGATGGTCTGGACACTCAGCTGTGGTTTGGTCCTGAAGCAGTAGCCTCATAACTACCACTGACTGGAGTCATACACACAAGCCACCCCATTGCCTACAGCATGATTCTGAATCCCCCGAAGCAGTCACTAAGGCCCAGACAAGGACACTGAGCAAACGGAGAGGACACAGGACAGGCAAGAGCACCCATGTCCACAGCGGAATCCTAGAATATGGAACTGGGAGACAGGGCTGCTCCCTCGCCTTCCAGAAGGATGCCACCGAAGCCCAAAGAGAGGAGATGGCTCAGGATAACAGAATGCCCCATAACAGGCCCAAGTGCCAGGCCTCTGGCTCCCATCACATTAACTAACCTGGTCCTGTATAGTGCTCACTGATGATCACATCTGCTCTGAAAGTCCTTGTCCAGCCCATCACAGGATCCCAGACAGCCCTGTGACCACCAGCCCCCCTGGCTCCACCTTCTCCTCCAGAGGTCCAGAGGAGTCCTGCCACACACTCTCCTGGAACACTGATCTGCCCTGGTTGGCCAAGTATATGACCCCCGACTCTGTCCTACTCCTGCCCTGCATGCAACACAGCAGATGCTCAGAGCTCATCGCTGTGTCACGCGACAGCGGGGCCCTTCATGTTCACAGAGGAGGAAGGAGGATGGAAGCGGGACTTTGAGCTCTTGGGTCCTAGGTGCCCCTCAGTCAGGGTTCAGTGACCACTGCGACCTCTGCAGGCGGAGTCGTGCACATGCAGCTCCCCTAAGCTATTGTCAAACTGACCCCTTCCCCTGCTGCCCACTCCATCACTCACTGGAAACCAGAAAGGCCATTACAGGACAGTCCTGGGTGTGAAGTGCCACACAGGAAATGTTGCCAATACTATTGTAGTAACTATGGTGTCAAGTGGGTCTAGACTCATCTCAGGATCACTTCGTAAGTTATACCAATGCCTAACCACTATGCTGTACAACTGAAACATACACGCACACATGCAGACACACAAGCATGTACACACACAAATGCAGACACACAAGCACACACACACATGCATGCACGCACATACAAGGAAGGCTTAAGAAGAGCTGCTTGCCCGCCCGTGCTAAGGAAGCCAGGACAATGGGGGTGGGGGTGGGAGTGCTATAGAGGACTAAGCGAAGCCTAGGAAGGACAGTGTTCTGCTTCCCCCAGCTCCAGGCACATTTATTTGGCAGTGAAGCAGAGTAACTACTGAAAGGATGCCTATTAGGAATGCCAGTCTGTGGGGAGCGGCTACAGTGTTTGGACAGGTTCAAGCCTCAGATTAATGAGAGCCCTCCCAGCACAATTATAGCCAACAGCTGTAGTTGTAAGCTCGAACCTATGGTCCAAACACTCATATGCCTGAATGATGTGGGCTTGATAGAGATCAGGTGCATGTAGCTGAGTGGGATTGAAACTCATGAGAATGTTGTGAACATCTTGATCACACCCTTACTTTGCCTCGTGGCATCTGCTATAAAATAAAGACACGGCTTGTGGGGTGTGGCACTCTCAGGAAGCAGTGTCCCACCAAGATCCAGCTTTCATTCTCTTGTCTGTCTTTTCTAAGCCTTGCAGCTGCCCCCACTCAGGTTCACCCTTGGCTGTGCCAGCGTGGCACACCGGCCAGTCAGTGAACTCAAGCCATGTAGCCCTTCCCACCGTGCCACCAGCTCTGACAGGGTCACTGAGCCCATCACTCTTGCAGACCCCAGATTCTGCAGCTCTTCCGGGCCCCAGGAAAGTACCCTGTAGACCTCTGCCTGCCTCTGTAGACTCCCACCCCTGCAAAACCCCCTGCAAAACTTCCCACCCCCAAAGACACGCCACCTTTCCTGCTCTCTTCCGAGGGTGAATGATAGTGGATTTTGCCTTGTTTTGAACTTGATGTATTTGGAATACTACAGGGGCACTCTGCTATTTGACTCATCGATTTCATCTAAACACTATCTGCTTTCTTCTTATTACACTGTCCCCCTGGGTGGCCTTTCTGCATCTTCCTTAGGAGCAGGAGACTTCGTACAGCAAATGCAGATGGGCACTGCCCCTCCTTCCCCCTGTGAGGAAGCCTCTCAACCTGGAGCTCCTGGCTGAGTGAGCCTCTGAGCTGGGGCACAAAGAACCACAAATCTCCACTCCACTGAGCAAGGGGCCTCCGGAGCTGCCGTCCCTCCCTCTGGGACTCATTCCAGGGGCCATCTCTGGCTGACACTGATTTGGACACATTTCCTCTTGCTTCCTGCAGCAAGGGAACATCTTCATCGTGGACTTTGAGCTGCTGGACGGCATCGATGCCAACAAAACAGACCCCTGCACGCTGCAGTTCCTGGCCGCTCCCATCTGCCTGCTGTACAAGAACCTGGTCAACAAGATGATCCCCATCGCCATCCAGGTAGGTTCTGCCTCCTCTTTTCCTGAGCTTCACCCTGAGCTCCCTGGAACCTCCAGGAGGAGGGGAGAAAGCTCTATAGCTCTACCAGGCAGGCAGGAAATAAGAACCAAGGCTTCCTGTCAGGCATGGGGAGCGCTGTCCACAGGGCAGGGAGGGCTCCACTCCCCAAGACCCATTTGAGAAATTCCTGGAAAGAGGAGCTGTCTGCAGAGGACCTGCCCTGGGATAACACATTTCACCCCAACCCCAGGCAGGAGCCCCAAATCACAATGTCAACAGGGGCTAGGCAGGGGAAACTATGATGTAGAGGGACACTGAGCCCCAAGAGGCAGCATGGAGCCTGGGTCAGGAGACATGCAGGCCCTGCGGCCTTTTGGGAGGAGGTAGGTGGAACAAAGTTTCATCTCTCCCCTTCCTGGCTGCTGTCTGCCTCCTCACAGCACCAAGATCTGCGACACTGTGGAAGCTGGTGTCCAGACAGCAGAAAGCAACACCAGGTAGGACCTGGCAGAGGTCCTAGGAATGGGCTGCCCAGGGGCCCATGGTAGACAAGTCAACAAGCATTCAGCAAACAGCACTTTGAGGCAACCTCGAGCCAGACATTGGTGCTAGAGACATCATAGTCACTGATTTTGCCTGGTGCTAACCACATGCCAAGACTGCTCCTAAGGGTTATCCCATGCAGTCTACAATCCCTTATCCTCAATCCTGAAATCTAAAAAGTTCTAACACTGCTAGGGTTTTCAAAAATTGGCAGCAAATTCATTGGTAGCAAAATTCACTCTGAACCAATTAAAGGCTTTGTCCCTTTCGATGTGAAATTCATATGTCATTGCAGGAATCTATACTAATAAAAGGATAATATGCTAATTAGACTGGACCTCCTTCCAGACAAAGCTATGGTGGTGGGGGCCAAGGCAGAGGCGGTTAGGGGCAATCAGGCCAGCAGGGGAGGGCAATTAGGGGCAATCAGGTCAGCAGGGGAGCAGTTAGGGGTATCAGGCTGGCAGGCAGAGGCAGTTAGGGGCAATCAGGCAGGCAGCAGATGAGTGATTAGGGACCAGTGGTCCCAGATAATAAGAAGGATATCTGAATGCTGGGTTAGAGCACCCCCCCCATGCACAAATTTTGTGCACTGGGCCTCTAATACTAATATATTTTATTGTAAACTATATGTTGCCAAGACCTGGGTGGGAGAAAGAGGCGTCACACAATAAATATGCACACTGCTAAAGTCTTAAAAATCCTGTGTGCTGAAACATTTAGTCACCAGGGGTTCCAGGAAGGACCTGCCTCTAGTCATGTAATCATTGCTATAGCCCTGCAAAGTAGGCAGACACTATTGCTAGGGACCGTTTACATCAGAGAGGGAAACTGAGGCACAGGTGCGCAGTCAGTAGCAAAGCTGGGACTCAAGCCAGGCCTTCTGGCGTCAAGTCAGTGCTCCCCTGTCCCTAGCCCCGGGGCATGTTTTCTGCAGGAGTGTTCTAGTCGTCACCAGAGAGAAGCCCTGTGCATGGGGTAAGGGCCAGGTGATGTAAGAGGAGTCAGCAGGGAGGAGTGCAAGGAGGGGTCACTCCAACTGGTGTGCCCCTGACACAGCTCATGCTCGAGGGCCCTCATGGTGGCCTGGGGATGGGGCCTGGCATGAAGCCCAGCTCTGCCACTTGCTAACAGACTGTGGATCTTGGGCAAGTCACAGGATGTTCTTGAATCTCTTCCTGCTTCTGACAGTAGAGACTTTGCAAATTATAAAGAACCATGCAAATGAAGGCCAGAGAGTAATACATTCAAAGCCTGGTTCTGAAAAAAGCCCCTCATGAAGCTAATGAAAGAATACAAAGAGCAAAAATATACAAGAATGGACAGAAGAGAAAGATGGTCACAGATACTTTAAAAGAGTAATGATGTGGCAACAAACTTGAAAACCTAGAGGAAATGGATAAATCCAAGCAAAACACAAATTACTAGAAGAAGTTGTAGTAAATAGGCCAATTTCCACCAAAGCATCTAGAGAACTGGTTAAATGTCTGGACGGGTGAGAGGCTCTGTGATGAGCACTGAGTTGCAGGCACCGTTAGACATCACCAGAGTTCCCAAGGGCACATAGCCCCCAGGTCATGCTATGAGGATAGCAAGGCCTGCTGCAACAGGCAGGCTCCAGAAGAGCCATGGGCATCCAAGTGACAGATTCAGGTTTAAGAGACTCTGACAACAGTGTTTCATGCTAACAATGAAGAGTGAATGCAGCAATGTAATACATGACCAATTTCTCATACCAAGCGAGTTTATTCCAGATGCCTCTGTATCAGCCCAATTTACCATACCTGTACGGAAAATATTCTAGTTGTACCAACTGAAACCGAAAGGAAATGTAATAACACAACTCATGAAAATTAAAATAATAGAAAGAAGTTACTTCCATATGATGAAGTCAAGAAATATCATTCAAAAATGGTAATCCTATGGCCATTTCCATTAAAATCAGAAACAAGAATGCTTAATGAACAAAATAGTTAATCTAACGGAAATAGATACAGAGGACAGACTTACAGCTGCCAGAGGGGAGAGAGTTGAGTGAAAAAGGTGAAGGGATTAAGCAAAAACCAACAACTCACAGACACAGACAACAATGGTGATTACCAGAGAGTGGGGTGAAGGGAGGTAGGAGAGGTTAAAGGGGATAAAGGATGATGGAAGGAAACTTAACTTGGAGTGGTAAACACACAATATACAGATGATACATTACAGAATTATACACCTGAAACCTATATAATTTTATTAACCGATGTCACAATTCAATAAAAATGAAAAAAACAAAAACACAAGAATGCTGATATCACCATTGTTATTTAACACTAGAGGCCCAGTGCATGAAATTCGTGCATGGGGAGAGGATGTCCCTCAGCCCAGCCTGCACCTCTCCAATCTGGGACCCCTTGAGGGATGTCCGACTGCCCATTTAGGCCTGATCCCAGTGGACGGAAGTCAGACATCCCTATCACCATCAGGACTGCTGGCTCCCAACTGCTCGCCTTCCTGCCTTACTGATTGCCCCTAACCGATTTTGCCTGCCAGCCTGATTGATGCCTAACTGCTCCCCTACCTGTCTGTTTGCCCCTAACTGCCCTCCCCTGCAGGCTTGCTCATCCCCAGCTGCCCTCCCTTGCAGGCCTGGTCCCTCCCAACTATCCTCCCCTGCTGGCCTGATTGCCCACAACTGCCCTCCCTTGCAGGCCTGGTCCCTCCCAACTGCCCACTTGTGTCCACATGGGGGCAGTCATCTTGTGTGTTGGAGTGATGGTCAATCTGCATATTACTCTTTTATTAGATAGGATAGAGGCCTGGTGCACAGGTGGAGGCCAGCTGGTTTGCCCTGAAGGGTGTCCCAGATCAGGGCGGGGGGGGGGGTTCATTGGGGTGTGGGGTGGCCTGGGAGAGGGGCCTGTTGTGGTTTGCAGGCTGGCTATGCCCCCTGTCAACCCAAGTGGAGGCCCCGGTATCTGGGATTTGTTTATCTTCTACAATTGAAACTTTGTAGCCTTAAGCAATGGCCTGAGCTGACCAGGGTGTGTGGAAAGCTTGGCTTCCTCCATCACCAGGGCAACCCAAGCCTCCCTCCTGCTCTCTCTGTGGCTGCCCTCCTGATTGGCTGGTGGGCATGGCTTGTGGGTGTAGTGGAGGTACAGTCAATTTGCATATTACTCTTTTATTAGATAGGATTGTTCTGGATGTGATAAACAAAATCCTATATAATAAAGAGCTAATATGCAAATGGTCATCACATCCTCAGATGATCACATCCCTCACGCCAAAACACCATAACTGCTCAGCCACTCAATACTGGGGAGACAGGAATGCAACCAGCCAGGCACAAATAAGCTTACCAGAGAGGAATGGGGACCAGCCAGGCACAAATGAGCTCTTGAGAGAGGAATGGGGACCAGCCAGGCTGTGGCCCAGGAAAGAGGCAAGCCACCCGCCCCATGGTCCCAGGCACCAGTGGATGGGGCTGGGGCCTGGGAGAAGGACAAGCGGCCCACCCTGTGATTCTGGGCACCTGCAACTGCAGCCCAAGTAAAGCCACCCACCCATGGTCCCCTGTGGTTGTGGCCAGCCCAAGCAAAGCCAGCCCAGATCCTGGGTGCCTGTGGCCAGCCAGAGGGAGGGAATCCTGGGCCCCAGGTGTGGGGCAAGGCAGAGGTGATTAGGGGCAATCAGGCCAGCAGGGGAGCAGTTAGGGACAATTAGGCAGACAGGCAGAGGGGTTAGGAGCCAATGGTCCCAGATTGCGAGAGGCAGTGGAACATCCCCCAAGGGGTTCTGGATTGGAGAGGGTGCAGAGGGTGCAGGCTGGGCTGAGGGACCCCTCCCCCCATGCATGAATTTCATGCACCAAACCTGAGAGAGAGAGAGAGAGAGAGAGAGAGAGAGAGAGAAGACTATATTTTGGTGAACTTAGAAAACCTAAGAGACTAATTTTTTTAAAAAGCTACTAGAATTAGTAAGTTAGCAAGGTGTCAAATGTACTCCTCTAAAACACCGTTAGCTTTACTCCATGCTAACAATAATAAAATACATTACCCATATAAAGAATGTAAATATCTCATTAGTAACTTTATATTATTTTTATGTTGAATGATAATATTTTAGATATATTAGGTAAAATAAAATTTTATTATTAACATAAATTTCACCTGTTTCTTCTTACTTTTATTACTGTGGCCGCCTGAAAATTTAAAATTCTATTTGTGATTTGCATTATTTTTCTATTGAACACTGCTGCTTTTGAGAGAGAAGCAGAGAAATTGCTTTCCAAAACCTTTAGTATGACTTTGAGGTGCCCACTTGGTGCGGCTGGCCCCCAACCTCCACCCCATGGCAGGCAGCTCTCCTGGGTCACTGGGCTATAGCCACACTGAGCTGGGAGGATCTGCCACCTAGTGAGCTGATCCCCACTCAGCCCCAACCCTCACCTGCTCAGGCAGCTGGAATGCCACTCCCCAGTCTTCATTGTCATGGTAAATGTCCCCCCTCCAAGACACCTATCCTCCTCTGAAAGAGGAGTAATGAGCGCCTATTTTGCAGACTCACATGTCATCATGCCAAGGGGTCCTGAAGTTGAGCAGTGTGATGAATGCCATGACTACTGGCTTGGGTACAGATAAGAACCAGTGGACTGGCGAAGGGGAGGGATGAAGGGAAGGGTCCAATGTCAGTAGCCCGACCATGGAGTTAGGAGCTTTCTTTTTAGGCATTAGGAGGTGACTACATGTTTTTTTAAAAAATGGCATAACATTGCTATATTGTAAATCAGTGAGCTGAACACAAGATGCCTTAATAAGCCAAATTAATTAGTAATTAGGAGTCTTTATTATGCTGATGGGCTCAGAGGTATATTGTTTCTAGAACCTAAGCAAAAACATGGAGGAAGCTTTCCCTTTTTATATTTTTCCAGTCCTTTGTCTCCCATATGTGGGATTTTACTCCCGGAACTTTCACAGCCTTTGCCCATGTGTTGGAATGAGGCCCTGAGATCATATCTCAAGGCTTGGCCTGACACCACATTGATAACTCTGTCTGGGGCATGGTTTATGGCCTCTCTAAAATGGGAGTAGTCTTATTTTCCCTATTATTTAAGCAAGCATGTTTATAGAAGCCAAGAATAGCCGAATTAAAATTTCAGCAGCAGTTTTTACAAAATAGAGGTTACTGAAACAAGATGGCCTATGTTTCAAAATGATATCCTTTTTTGAAAAAGATATCACCTTGGCCCAATGTGGAGTAGCAACTGGAGAAAGAAGACAGCCTGGTCTCCAGTAGGGAAGCACTGGCCAGAGGTCTGGGCTAAGGGGATAGTGGTCTGGGCACTGTATCATGAGGGGCTCAAGCCCTGGGAACCGGAGGCGGGTCGGGGCAAGCAGGGAGCCAGTAGCAGGCCTTGAGGCAGAGCCTGAGAACACCAGCATTTAAGGGGAGACCAGAGGGAGGAATGGTGCAGGAGACCCAAAGGCAGCAAGAACCAGGAAGGAGTGAGCCGGGAGGAAAGGCAAGAGGTGTGTGGGGGCCAGTGGAAGACCCAGCATGTGCCCTGAGCACTGAAGGCTGGTGCCTTCATGCCCTTATTCATGGCCCCCATAGCCTGTGAGTTGAGCAGATACTGTCCCCTTATTCCAGATGGTGGTATTGGGGTCCAGGGTTCCTCAAGTAGTAAGCGATGTAGCTGGGATGGGAAACAAAACCTCCTGAGCCACCTGCTTTCCCCCAAGATCCTCCCAGAATTCAAAAGTCCCTATTTAAGAAATCTAATCAGAAAGAATGTATCCTGTTCATAGCAGCACAATTTACAATAGCTAAGAACTGGAAACAGTCCAAGTGCCCACCAGCAGATAAGTGGATAAAAAGCTGTGGTACATTTACACGATAGAATACTAGGCAGCCTTAAAGAAGGATCTCTTACCCTTTGGGACAGCATGGAGGGACCTGGAGACTGTTACGCTAAGGGAAATAAGCCAGTCAAAGAAAGACAAGTATCACATGATCTTGCTCATATGTAGAATCTAATGAACAAAATAAACTAATAAATAAAATAGACCCAGAGATATAGAAGTGTAGAACAGATTATGGAATCTCAGAGGGAAGGTGGGGGGTGGGGTGGGGTGGGAAGAGATCAACCAAAGAACGTGTATGCATATACTGTATACAAAACTCATTGACACAGACAATAGGGTGATGAAGGCCCTGTGTAGAGGGGGACAGGGAGCGAGCTAGAAGGGGTCAATGGGGAATAAAAAGGAATATGGAATATTTTCAACAATAAAGATTTAATTAAATAAAGGAACCAGATTCCTCTGGAATTTCCTGAGCAGCCAGGCTTTCTGGGAGCTACGGTTTGGAATGAAAGATTAAGCTTATTTTCTCTCTTCTATGCACCAGCTCAACCAAGTTCCAGGAGATGAAAACCCCATTTTCTTTCCTTCGGATGCAAAATATGACTGGCTTCTAGCCAAAATCTGGGTGCGCTCTAGTGATTTCCACATCCACCAGACCATCACCCACCTCCTGCGCACACACCTGATGTCTGAAGTGTTTGGCATCGCCATGTACCGTCAGCTGCCCGCTGTGCACCCCATTTTTAAGGTATAGTAAGCTACTGCCTTATGAGGGGCGGGCAAAGGGGGAGTTTCTGGATGTGGATGGACAGGAAGGAGGGAGAGGCACTGACTTCCCCGCAGGCCTCTCTTGGAGGCCAGCAGACAGGGATCCTGGAGAGGTTTTCTGGGAGCAGTAATGTGTGCTGAGCACGTGCTGGTCCCTAAGGACACGTGCCTGAGGCCTGACACCCTAATGGCTCGGCACTGAGGCCACATTTGAAGAAGCAAATGAGATCAGCATGACCCTAGTCTGAGCCCCACCACTGCCCCTCTGTCCTTGTCAGCACTGACAGTTAAATTGGCTGCAGGCTAAGAATATTCCCACCTGCCTCGGTTTCCCCATCTGAATAACAAAGATCAAATAGTGCACTGCCTTATAGGTTCATTGTCCACATTAAAATATACTGAGTTGGCCAGATTATCATAATCTCTGAATGCATAATAATCTGGCCACCTAGTATATATCCTATATAATAAAAGGCTAATGTGCAAATTGTTCCCTTGACCAGGAGTTCGACCAGCAGGCAGGCCAGCCAATTGCCCATGTCCCCTCCCCCTGGCCTGGCAGACCGGATCCCACCCATGCACAAATTCATGCACCAGGCCTCTAACACAAACACACATACACACACACACACACACACACACTGAGTGGCCAGATTATTATGCATTCAGAAATCATAATAATCAGGCCACTAAGTGTAGTTAACGTATTTAGAGCCTGACATGGAGAAAAGTTCCACACCTTCATCACTGAACACCACCTTCATCATTATCCCCATCCTGAGCATCACCTTCATCATTATTCCCATCACTGAGCATCACCTTCATCATTATCCCCATCACTGAGCATCACTGCTACATCAGGCAGCCACTGCTCCTCAGTGGTGAAGGCCAGGGTGCCCACTGCACTTCCTTCCCAAGTCCTTCTGCCACCCTTCATAGTGGATTGGATGGGGATGCCGAGGGCCCCTGGGGGCTCTAAAGGGGTGCAGGCCTGGCCAGGGGCCCTGCTCAACCTCCTCTGATACTTCTGCTCCCCCGCCAGCTCCTTGTGGCACATGTGCGGTTCACCATCGCCATCAACACCAAGGCCCGGGAGCAGCTCATCTGCGAGTATGGCCTCTTTGACAAGGTGGGTGCTTCCCTCCCACCCCACACAGGACAAATCCCAGGTGGGAAGTCACTTCTTCAAACCCACACAGATTTCCTCTCAGGAGGCAGGCCCATAGGTCCCACAGGGGTGGAGGTTGGGGGTTGGAGGCTGGATCAGAAAGCGGGTTCTGTGCCAGTCTCAGCTCCTTCCAGCTGGCTGGGTGAACTCTCCCTTTCTGAGTGCACCACCAGGTCTTCCTCCCATGTGTCTTCCTGTCCCTCTTTTATCCTCCCCTCCCCATCTCTGGCAAGTGGGTACAGACCCTGCCTCCCAGCACCCACTCCTCTCCTCTTATGCACTAGGGACTTGCATCCCTCTCCAACCCTCTATCCTTCCCAGCCCATTTTCCTCCCCTGTGCTGTCTTGGTCCCTATTGGTTCCTTACATTCTCCCAGACATCACCTCACTCTGTTTTGACGCCACACATACACCTCTTATGGCCTTACCAAGCACAGATTCTCTCCTCCCTCTCCCTCGCCAGCAGCCTCACCTTGACCTCCCTCCTTCCTACCTCCCATTAGTGAGCCACCAGCTGGTTCCTAAGGTTGAGCCACTGTTTGGGTTGCAAAAGACAGAATCCAAGTCAAACCAGCAGAAGCTGGAAAAAAAGGTACTGCCTCATATACCTGGACATGTAGGGGTGCGGGAGCCTCCGATTGAAATGGACAGGTGCTCAGAGTCCCCAGGCCCAAGCACACTGGCTCCACTCCCCACCTCTTCCAGCTGTGTTTGGCCTCACTCCCGCAAGGGCTGCCTGTGGCAGGGGCCGAGACCATCATTGTGAGCTCTAAATTCATGCTTCCACATGGCACGGGGACAACTCTGATCAGTCCCACTTGGCACGGGGACAACTCTGATCAGTCCCACTTGGGTCAAACCACCCCTGGGGACCCATGTCTGGCACCCAGCACCTGAACCCTCCTTGGGAGATTCTGTGACCCTCTGCTCAGCCCCGTGTGTATGTGTCTGTGTGTTTGTGTGAGTGCACGTGTGTGTGTGTGTGTGTGTGTGTGTGTGTGTGTGTACACAAATGTGTGCATGCCTGAGAACACGTGTGCCTCCATCTCAGCCACTGGGAGGAGAGCGATCCCTCCTGGAAGGCCTCTCCCTCTCTTCCCTGAGCACAGCACAGCCATCCACAGCTTGTGCAGATCCTGCCGGCTGGTTTCTGCCCCTTTCTCTCAGCCACAGATTGGTCACTGAGAGTACTCCTTGGACTCTGGGAAGCCTATGTCCTCATCTGCCAGCTGTCCCTTGAAGTGGGAGCCGACCCTCCTTCTGCAGCTGCCCCAGGCTCCCCACACATCCGTCCATCAACCCCTTGCACTCAGAGGCTCCTTCCCGCAGCTTCTTCACTGGCTGCCCTGGCTTCTCTGAGTTAAACATATCTTCCACCCAGTCTCACAGGCCGTGGCTTTGGCCTCTTGCCTGGCCACTGCTCCGCTGAGCACAGTTACTCCTGGTGGGGCCGGAAGCTGGAGAGGGGTTGCTGGCTTCGACTCATAGCACTCTCTCTTCCTCCCGCTCAAGGCCAATGCCACAGGCGGTGGTGGGCACGTGCAGATGGTACAGAAGGCCATGCAGGAGCTGACCTACAGCTCTCTGTGCTTTCCTGAGGCCATCAAGGCCAGGGGCATGGACAGCACGGAGGACATTCCCTACTACTTTTACCGGGACGACGGGCTCCTGGTGTGGGAAGCCATCAGGGCGTGAGTGCATGCTGGGCTGTGGGGCCACTCTGTGTGGCTGGAGGGGAGTCTTGGAGGAGGAGGGGGGTCTGGAGGAGTTGAGGGGGCCTTGGAGGAGGAAGGGGTTCCTGAAGGAGGAAGGGGTTCCTGGAGGAGGGGGGGCCTGGAGGAGGAGTTCACGTGGGCAGGATGGACCTAGCCAGGGCCTGCACAGTAACTCAGAGACCAGGGACTGGCTTTACTGTCAGGGCACTAATGGAGGAAGAGGGGTATGCAGGAGTTGGATGACCCTAATGTCCTGGACAGAGAGGGGTAAGTGGCTGGGTCACTGATGGGGTCCTGCCACGGGGCCTGGGCCAGCTCTGCAGCTTCCTAGCTGGGCCCCTTCCCCTGAGCCAGGTTCACGGCCGATGTGGTGGGCATCTACTATGAGAGTGATCAGGTGGTGGCAGAGGACCAGGAGCTGCAGGCTTTTGTGAAGGACGTGTACATGTACGGCATGCGGGGCAGGAAGGCCTCAGGTAGGGACTCTCCCAGCTCTACCCAGTCCTCCTCCCTGCTCCTCCCTGAACCTCCACATGTCCCTTGGGCAACACTGGCCATGACATTACCTTAGTATCTGGTGCTGAGGCCACAGTCCCCAAGATCCCAGAATGCCTCATGGGGACACTTCAGGGGCTTTCTGTGACCCTGATAGCCCGGGTCAGAAACATCAGGACACTAGACAAGCCGGTCACTCCAGCCCTCGTGTGGGGAACCCCAGGGAAGGATGTGGGGGCGGGGGGGCCGCGAGGACCGGTGGGTGTTGCCTGCTGGCGGGGTGTCCCTCCTGGGAGGTGGGGTCTTAGTGGGCTCGTGGCTCTGCCTCAGGTTTCCCCAAGTCCATCAAGACTAGGGAGAAGCTGTCCGAGTACCTGACGGTGGTGATCTTCACGGCCTCTGCCCAGCATGCAGCAGTGAACTTCGGCCAGGTGTGCAAGGGCAGGGCCAGCCCTCTGGGAGGGAAATTGCCAAGGTCACTTTGACCTTGACTGCTACTGAACTGCAGTCTCTAAACCAGCCAGCAGCCAGTCAGCTAGAGGAAGCCAGGTGGACCTCAGGTGGCCTCGGGCTAGGGCTGAATTGGTGTTCCCATTTAGGGTTCTGCCCGCTTGGCGGAGGGCCCCACCGGGCACAGCAGCAGTGAGGGGGCTGCAGTCTGGCTGCCAGGCCCTGTTGGAATGGGTGTGTGCACAGGTGGGAGACGGGAAACATGGGTGGCAGCAGCTGCATTGCCTGTCTGTGGCTCTCCCTGTAGTACGACTGGTGTTCCTGGATCCCCAATGCCCCCCCAACCATGCGGGCCCCACCACCCACGGCAAAGGGGGTGGTCACCATTGAGCAGATTGTGGACACACTGCCAGACCGAGGCCGCTCCTGCTGGCACCTGGGTGCCGTGTGGGCGCTGAGCCAGTTCCAGGAAAATGAGGTGAGGCTGTGTGCCCCTCCTGGCGGGCAGGTTGCCCTGGGTGCACCGACTCCTCAACTGCATGGCTTTGTGACTCAGCCTCAGGGTGGCTCCCTGCCCTTCTGGATCTCCACCTTCCAGGTGGAAGTGGCTCATGAGGTCCTCAGGCCTGAGGCATGAGGGAGCTGGGTGGCTGAGCAGACAGCCTGGAGGACTCTGTGCCACTGGTGACCTTCCCTGCAAAGCCATCCTCCCACCCCCGCCCCAGCTTCGGACAAAGCTCTCTTGTGTGGGTTTCTCCTGCCCAGAAGCAACAATTAAGTTTCCTGGGTGTCCCTGACATGTCCATGCATATACACCTCACTTAGCCTAGACCCAAAACTGGGCAGGGAGGGGGGGGTCCTCAGTAGACACACTCAAACATTAGCTGGGTGCTGCACAGGTTGACTGCCAGGCCCAGACTTCAGGGCATTTGCCATGTGTTGGTCCCTTGCTAATGTCTATGGATACGTGTCTTTACACATGTTCAATGGGATCAGAGGAGACACTCCTAGTAGGGGAACTCCTTGGTCAAAGAATGTTGAGACTGAGCTGCCCTCCACAGACTAAATCCAAAATCCCATCAACCACCTGAGATGCTTCTCTCACCCTTGCCAGCCCTGAACACTACATTTTCTAGCTTTCACAGTCCAATCCTGGTTTTTAATATGTCCAGATCTCATCTGTGTGTGTGTGCAGTTGAGCACACCATTGGCAGCACTGGGCCCTCTGCTCCTGCGGCCTGGAGCCAAGACAGGCAGATAGGGTGCTGGGCAGCACAGGCAGGTGGGACTCACGGCCGTGCTGAGAGCAACAGCCTCCACACAAACCTGCACCAGCACATATCCTTATAGCCACCCCGGAGCAGGGCAGTGATGTCTGCCTTCTGTCTAACCCCACCCCCTCCCCGGAGGCTTCCTCAGGGAAGGCCAGTGGGAGAGAGCATTTGCAGTCTCAGCATTCTCCTCAGCGGGCAGAGAATGACTCCCAAGGGATGCTGTCCATGCGTGGGACAAGGTCTGTCAATTAGTATTGCTGCATTGCAGTGTAATCTGTCTGTCTGTCTGTCTGTCCGTCTGGACTCTCAGCTGTTCCTGGGAATGTACCCGGAGGAGCATTTCATTGAGAAACCCATAAAGGAGGCCATGACCCGATTCCGCAAGAACCTCGATGCCATCGTCAGCGTGATCGCTGAACGCAACAAGAACAAAAAGCTGCCCTATTACTACTTGTCTCCAGACCGAATTCCCAACAGCGTTGCCATCTGAGCATCTCACGCCGCCTCCAGGTGTTGTTCGGCACCCAGACTCCAGCCTGCTCAACTGGAGAGGCTCACAAGGCAGCCAAGGGGCAGGCCTCCTGGCTTCGCTCACAAGCCCACCAGGACTCCTGGGAATTTTGCCCTCAGGCCCCAGGCTCACTGGCTTCCCACAAAAGGTTGCCCAGGGGGGCCACAGGATCGCTAAGCTTCAGGGCACATTCCTTTCTTATTCTTCCATCTTGAGTGAAGCCCATACTCTGATCAAAGTAGCAACAAAATGGTGTGGCCTTCTGCCCTGCACCTTGCTCATACTTCTGCACTAGCCAATCAAGATGACTGATAGGTGCTTTTTGTTGGAGACATGGAGTGACTATTTTCTGTTCTATTTATGCTTAGTTCCATTTCTTGCACGTAATACATGCCCAACTAAAGAATTGGTTGTCATAAAAATAAAATGCATTTAAAACAGGTTTGCTTCCACATGCTACATTCCAACCAACTCTGTCATCTCAACTCCCCCTCCTCCTTTTCCCCCCTCCCCCCCACACACATAAAAGCTATAATCACTGTATTTCCATCTAGGCCAGGGGTGGGGAACCTTTTCTCTGCCGAGGGCCATTTGGATATTTATAACTTCATTCGAAGGCCATACATAGTTACCAACTTAAAAATGAGCCTGCTCTATTTGGTCAAACATTTAAGTAACCCACCACAATGCCTTGGCAAGACCAGACCAGATGATCTTCCATGGGCTGGATGCCCCCCCACTCTTACTCCCTCGATCTAGGCAAACCCAAGCAGAATAAATACAAAGTAAGCCATACTTCAGAATCAAACTCTTCAAAACCAGAGTTTAAGAGAAAATCTTGAAAGCAGTGATAAAAACAACATGCAATGGAATATTTTTAATAACAGGTGGACTTTTCATGAGAAGACAATAGAACAGCATTTTTAAAGCATTAAAAGAAAACACTCACCCACAAAGAATTCTATAACCATCAAAAATATCCTTCAAATATAAAAATAAAAGTTTCAGGTAAATAAAACTAAGAGAATCTGTGGCCAGCAGATCTCTACTGCAACAAATGCTAAAGGAATTTCTACAAGCTGAAGGGAAATGACACTCAGATCCTCAGGAAGGATGGGAGAGGATCAAAAATGGTAAATATTTATTAAATTAAAAGACTTTCCTACCCTTAATTCCTTTAAAATATATGACATTTTAAAGCAAATACATAGCATTTATATCATACATATAAAGATAGCATAAAAGACAATGGGTATTAAATAGACTTTTTCATTGACATGGTTTCTACATTTTGTATCAACTGGCCCAATATTAATTCTAAGTAATTGGCAAAATTTTATGTGGGTATATTCTGATCACTAAAAATAATATATAACTAAAAACCAATAAGTGGTATTCTAAACTATGTAAATAATGAAATAAAAAAGCATGAATAGAGGAATAAAGAAAGAAAAACAGAGGGGACAAACAGAAATCAAATTATAAAATTGTAGACATAGAATCAACCATATCAATAATTACATCCAATGTTAATGGACTAAAAACTCCTACAAAAAGGCAGAGATTATTGGAGTAGATTTTTAAAAATCAGCACCCCACTGCAGTACCAACTTTTTCTACATTAATCTTGGTGCCCATGAATAGGCTGGCTCATATTTAAGAGCATTTTCGGGGTAGGAAGCAGTATGGTATACCGTCAGTACATCAAACAGCAGTTTCCCCCACGGAAAAGGTTCTCTCCAAAGTAACAAATAAGCCAGTGAGGGGCCTCCTTAACCCAACTCTGAGAACTCACTTCTGCCCTTGCCCTCCTGAAGGACATCATATCTGGCTTCACCAGGTAACAACCAAGCTGCACTCACCACAGAGTCCCTGTATGAAGGAGACAGGGTTCTGTGCTCACTTAGATCAGCACGTACTTTCCACTGTAGATGCAAAAGGGAACCAGAGGGGCCACCCAAGGGGATCCTTGCCTCAGTGAAGAGATGGTTTGTGTTTTCTCCACCCATGAACAGAGAAGTTCATTCCAGTCATGGACTTCCTTTCCAAACAGATTGTTGTGCAGGGCACATGTATTGACCCATATATTTTCTAGATCCCAAGTGGCACTGGGAATACTGAGGAAACATCAGAAGGTTCAAAGACCAATTTAAAGGGCTTCTGTTATGTTCACCCTGACAAAGCTTAGCTGTAGGTCACACCAGGGCTGTAGTGATGCCTCACTCATTTCAAGTTAAATCAGCTCCACATATGTGATTGAAACCAATGATACTAGTGCCTTTGTCCAGAATCTAAGAACCAGATTTCTCCCACATTTTAGATAAATTGTTTACCCTGCTAACTAAATAAATAACATTAAAAGCAATACCCAGCGACATGCTATATACAAGAAACCCACTTTCAATATATAGCAGGGTCAGCACAATTTTTTCTATACATATTTTAGGTTTGGCAGGCTATCTACAACTTGTTGCATTTTTTAAAGCAACCCTTTAGAAATGTAAAACCCATTGCTGGCTCAAGGGCCTTGCCAAATCAGGCCGAGGCTGGATGTGGCCAGTGCCTGCAGTGTGACAGCTCCTTGGACAAAGAGACAGGCAGTGTTTGTGAGTGGCAAGTAAGCATGTAACAAGATGCATGACAGGTGATCAGCACAGTTGTTAGGAAAGGACACATTAAAAGCACAATGCAACACGATGGCACATCTGCAGAAAGGGCTAAAGTCCTTGTGTGTTGTGTTGGTGACTGACAACCCAAATGTTGGCAAGCGTATGGATCCACCTTCAGACATTGTTGGTGAGGATATAATGATCCACCTGTTTTGGAAAACAAGTGTTTGGTTTCTGATAAAACTAAACATATTCCTACCCTTTCTGAACCAGCATTCCATTCCTAGGTATTTACCCAAAAGAAATGAAGACACTTATTCACAAAAATATTCATAGCAAAAACTGTAAACTAAAGTATCCAGCAATAAGAAAATGGATGAAGTGATTGGTTTATATATACAATGGCCTATCAATCAACAATAAAAGGGAATGAGCTAACATACAATAGCATGGATGAAACTCAAAAGCAATGTGCTAACAGAAAAAACTCTTATACAAAAGTGTATGTACTTTATGACTCCATTAAAATTAAGCTCTAGGGTAAGCTAAACCAAAGAAATCAGAGCCATGTTTGCTTGGGAGGAATGAGATGGGGTGGACTGAAAAGGGCCATCAGAATTATCAGGACTGAGATAACATTCTGTATGTTGATAGCAGTTTGGTTTACATAGGTGCATACATTTTCTTCTGTAAATCTACCTAAAAACAAAAAGAATTATAAATCAACATTGAATTCTAGCTAACAATATACAGACTGGAGGGGTTGTACTTATAGCTGCAATCTACTCTGAAATGTAAGAAAAAAAATAAGTTGATGAGTAGGTAGAGTGGTGCATAGATGGGCTATGCAGTCAAGCATATATATAACATTAACTGCAGAACCTAGGGCATATGCATCCTCACTGTACAATGATTCAAACTTTTATATTTCAAACTAGAGGCCTGGTGCACAAAATTCTTGCACAGGTAGAATCCCTAGGCCTGGCTGGCGATCAGGGCCAATTGGAGCCTTCTGGGTGCTGGCTGGGGCATGCCTTCATTCCAGGCCACCCCCTGGTGGTCAGCACACTTAATAGCAAGCGATCGAACTCCCAAGGGGACATTTTGCATATTAGCCTTTTATATATATTTATATACACACACACACACACACACACACACACACACACACACATATATATGGATTACTCATAATAAAATGTTGGAAAGAACTTATGAATTGTACTTTTTTCCACTTATATAAAAGCAGAGCGTTGTTTTTACATCATAAAAGGCACCCATGTTCAGTGTAAAATACAAATAAAAATCCAAGCAAAATGGTCAAGGCATCGAAATTGACATCAGCAGAAATGAGAAGTATACAAAAGATGCTCAATGTCATTTGTCTGGGAAAAGCAAAGTAAAACATCAGCGAGATATGAGGGAATCATTTTTGTAACAGTTTTAAAAATTCCCACATATTGCAATACCAGGAAAGAAACTCATAGTTCCACAGTGGGAAGATAGGGAATAATTTTGGGGATCAGTTTTACACCTCTTAACATGCCTCCTGTTTTTCTACATCAAGGAATTTATCATCAGAACTACCCACACACCCCCAAGTATACAAAGTTAATGTCAGGGTATAGATTTCTGCCTTGTTTCTTAAGTGATACAAAATCTATAGCAATAAGGATTTAGTTGACTAGTTTTAATTTAGTAAACTTAATTGTGCATTAGTTAAAAAGAATAATGTAGATACAGATGTTCTGATAGAAAACTGGTTGAGTATTAAACTGGTTGAGTGAAAAAAGTGAGCTGCAAAGTTATGTGTCATATGATCTCAATAGGCACATGTATCCTATATAATAAAAGCCTAATATGCAAATAAACTGAACAGTAGAACGACCAGTTGCTATGATGTGCACTGACCACTAGAGGGCAGATGCTTAATGCAGGAGCTGCCTCCAGCCCACAGGCCCCAGGCCAGCCAAGGCAGGTGCCAGGGGGTACCCCCGCCCACCCTGTGATTGCCCCACCAGTTGCCCCGCAGGGGGAGACAACCTGTAGCAGCAGCAGGGGATGGGGCTGGCAAGTAGGTGGTGCCAGGTCAGCCAACTCTGGTGCCAGCAGCAGCCTCCCAATTGTCCCACTGGTTGTCCCACATATCGTCCCTGATTGCTGGCCAGGCCTAGGGACCCTACCAGTGCACAATTTTTTTGCATTGGGCCTCCAGTTTTATATAAATTTCAGATTGTTAAAATAGGTAACACTTCCACTGCCCATGTCTCAGCCCCAGCTGGGCCCTGCCTACCTCCCAGCATGCCCTGCTGAGGGCCTTTCTCTGGGGAAGGGCTGGGTTTGATCTCCTGTTTCATCATGTTGACATGACTTGCCCTCCCTCTTAAAGGCCAGCCATCCTGTCATTTGTCAGCTCTATTTTTGTTCCAGGGTTCATCCTCCTCCCCCCAGCCAATGCTACCAAACAAGGGCCCATGGGCTTGCCACTGGTGGCCCAGAAAGCTGAGGCCCAAGACACCAGGCTGTCCCCGAGAAGAGGGCTTATTTGTCAGGCAGCCAGCATGCATACTAGAGCAAAGCTCAACCAGTCTGCTCCCTGCCGAGGTCGGGGCCGAGTTTTTAGGGTTAGGAGACAAGCGGGCATGTGAAGGTGCTGGCGGCAGGTTGGCCAGCTTTGGAACTAGGCTGGTTATGGGAAGATAGGGTAGGGCTCCTGCACAGGGGCCTCCTGTGCAACGGACACCTTGTTCGGAGTCTGGCGCTGGAGCTCTAGTCATGCCTGGTCCTCTGGCTCTGTGAAAAGGGGCACCTGGCTCCGGGTCTTCCTGAGAAGGGATGGCACATAAGCAGTGTTGCCTCTAAAATAACTCAAAAGTTGCACTAATTTCCAACCTGCTACTGTAAGGTTGCAAGAATCAGGATTGGGCTGGGAAAGAGTTAACACAGCTCGGCTTAAAATTATATCCCCCAGTTACATCCTATTATTGCAGTCTCAGGGTTGAGAACAGGGTGGAAACTCCCAGGATGCTGTAACCCAGGTGCAGGTTGATAATCTTGTGTAGCGAGACAGCCTGTAGCCAAATTGCAGAAGGAGACATGACCCAGATGTCTCAAGAGATTAACCCAGAGATAACCGCCAGCATTCATGTTATCGTAATCCCATGGTAACCAGAACTTATCGGGAAGTTAATGAGTAAAAGTCACAGGATTCTCAGGTAAAATCACAAATTTGCTAACCTGGTAGAAGTCTTTGTTTCCAGACTGCTATAAAAATACCCTGTAACTTGGTTCAGGGCTCTCAGCCTCTGCTCTGCTTTCAGAGTACGTTGTGAGCCCCAGCATGCTTGGTCTGCAATAAACCCCTTGCTGTTTGCATGAGAACATCTCTTGGAGTCTTCCTTTGAGCGGTGAGCGTTTCGACCCTAACACTACCAGAGTGTTGTATCACAGCACCATGTAGTGTGGAGCAGTGGGTGCGCCTAGACAGCGTGAGCTGGGCCCCAGTGCCCAATGACCTCCCTTGCACCAGCTGCTGGACTTCCAGCCTCCAGGAAGGAGCAGGAGTGGATCCTTTAAAAAGGGCAATGTGAAGACTTACCAGCACTGCCTTTATGCCTAAAGCTCTCCCAGGGGCCAGCGGGTCCATCAGCCCATCCACAGATGAGAACTCTGCTGCTCAGCAAAAGCCCAGGGCAGGCACTTGCGTGCCCCCATGCCTCCAGGTGACCCTACACCCAAGCACCTTCCATTCCCAACAGAAAACTTGTGGGACAGTGCTTTAACAAAACAGATACTGATCAGGTAGCTACTTAGCCCAGTATGCGGGTTTAGAATAAGCCACTCCAAGACATACCTCAGTGCTAGGTGGTTTATTTTAAGCTAAAGGCAATTTTAGCTTCAGGCTCAAGAGAAACTTACCCCTCCTTTAACTACCTAGAACTAGCATGTCAAACATTTGGCTCACTGGCCTTGAGTTTGACATGCTTGACCCTAGACGAACTGGAACGAGGGGCTTTGAATTAAAGATAACCCTTTGGACCTATCTAGAGGGCAAGACAAACTTCACTAAGCATCTGCTCTTTGTATCGTCTTGCCATGACCCTTATAGCCCGCTTCCTCCTGTCTCTGAGCCTCCCTTACATGTGTCTCTGTCTCTCATGTATGTCGTTCCCATGCATGTGCATGTATTGAGGTTATTTTCTCCTGAATACTTGTCTTGCATCTAAGTGGTTGTCAGACCAGCCAAAAGAGACTGGAGGGTAGAGGACAGTTTGCTCCTCCCCCACAGCAGCACTGCCCTGGCCTCCACATCTAACTTACTTCCTCCATCTCAATGGGGGAATGAGCCCTGAGGCCCTCCTCCCCCAGTCCCTTGGGTGGGCCTGGGCCTTGCAGAACTGAATCATAGGATGGGAAGAAATCCTTGGGCCAGAGGAGCACTCAGCAACTCCTGACTTGAAGCAGCGCCCTCTCTGGGCCTGTCTCCTGGCCAACACAGGGTCTGCCTGGAGTGGCTGCTGCCAGTGTTGGGGAATGTGGAAGGGAAGCAGAGACCTTTGAAAATCAGATAAAAGCTATGGGCATTCCCCGAGGAGTGTGCTGGACACTCACAGTCCTTAGAGCCCATACTTCCTGGTTGAGGAGAGCCCTGGACCAGTGTTCCCAGGTGACTGGATTTCATGGATCGGAGGAGTTTTGAAAGGAAGTCTGGAAAGACATTTGGGTGGTTAACTCTTTGTTAGTTTGAACCAACAGTCACTAACTGCCAGGGGTCTTGTCCAGCATCGAGAAGGGTTTAGGAATCTGGAGAAGGGCTGCAGTAAATTAATAAAGAGTCCAGAGACAAAACATAATTTTGGAAGACATTTTGGGGAGCCAGAAGAGACTTAGCTAAAGAAACCAAATTCTCCTGTCTCTCTGGCCCCATAAGTTTTATTTATACAAATTGCTCTGAAGCAGATACAGATATCAAAGGGTAAGGTTTGGTATACAGTAAGATCATCAGGGTTGGGAGAAACTGCCTTCGGCTGTTCAGGTGTTTGGCCAGCAGGAGGCAATAGCATGTAGACTGAAATGCCCTTAGCTATCTGGCAGCAAGCAATCATTTATGCATCCTTTCTAGGTTTGGGGAAATGCCCTCGGCCATTTCCAACAGGCAATTACATGTGATTTTCCAGCTCTTGCTGAAGGCTCAAGGTCCACCAACCTTTTGATGAACTTCTTGCATTTATGACCTGCTGGAATTAGCTTCCCGCAACTAACCAACCAATCATCTAAAGCACCCACCCCCATCAAGAGCTGCAGTCTACTGTCATCATCAGTTTAGAACAGGACAGTTTAACATGGGAAAAGGTAGACAGGGTATGGACTACACCACTCTTTCTCTCACACTAATCTTGTTGCCTTTTCCTGTCTCCTTGAGCCCCTGCAGACTGTACTGTATCAGTGCCAGGACCACAGCCAGACCAGCTCTTCTCTAAGTGTAACTGGACAGCCAATGGGTCTACAATTAAGCAGAGACAGGGTTTAATCCTATATGAGCGTTTATTCCATTTCTGCCAGCTGTATGGGAAAGCAGCAGGTCAGCCACAAAAATCTGCTCTGCCCTCCACCATAAGCCAGCTGCCTATACAGTATTGGGTAGAAGGACAAAGATCACATGGGGAAGTAGGCCAAAGGTATGCAAAATGGGCTGTTTACAGGTAATGCAAAGGCCTGTGGGCATGCAAAGGGCTGGGAGTCTTAAAAGGGCTGACGATATGCAAAAGACTGAGGATCTTCAAAGGGCTGGAAGCTGTGGTTTCTGCAACCAGGCTGTTAATTTTTCCATGATATTAGGCAGCTGCCAGATGGGAAGGATGGGTTGCATTTCCAGGTGAGCTCCCAGTTCCTGTATGCAGCTATCCCCTTTCCCCCCATCAAGTTAGAATGTACCTTCTTCAATCAGAACAAACAATACCGACTAACAGATCTTGATTACTATTTCTTAAAAATCTAGGTGGTCCCCAATATTCTATTTCTGCCCCTGTCATGGGGATGGCCTGACACTGCCTCACCTAGAGGGTGGGAGGTAGTTTAGGGCCAGAGCAGAGCCCATATGTGGCTCCCTGAACCGCTGGATTCCCACTCCAACCTGGTGTGCAGGGAGTAGAGTTCACACCAGTGGAGTCAGGACTCTGTGCCTCTCATTGCATTTCAACTCCAGAGAGAAACAGGGGAATGCAGGTTTTCCAAGGCCAGTGGCAGGCTCTGCCATCCTGGAGCTGCAAGCTCAGGAAGGCATGTTCTTCCTCTGCCCCTTCCCTCTCAGCTCTTTCCCAGGAACTTCTGAGGTGAGGGAAGTGACAGGCCCTGGAGGGGCCCCATGGCACCTCTGACAAGGACTGTGACCAACAACTCTAGAGGCACCATGCACAGACTACACGTTTTCTATAAATGACCATGCACATAAGTATTTTAGGCTTTGCAGGCCAGATCTGTCTCAACTATTTACCTTTGCCATTAGAGCAAGAAATCAGCTGAATACAATGTGTAAATGGACATGGCTGTGAGCCTCTAAGTTTACAAAACAGAAGGCAGGCCTGAAAGTGACTAGAGGTGGCGGCAGCAGCCCTATACCCTACCACTGGGTCACCACTGGCTCAGGGCGGAAGGGCCTGGAGGTCTGAAGCCTGCTGGCAGTAAGGCCCCAGCTGGAGCTTCCTCAGCCAAACTCACTGAATCCATCCAATCCTCAAAGTAGAGGCTCCTCCCAGGCAGCCCACCTCACCTTCTTCCTGAGGCTGATTCCTCTCAGCTCCACCTCCTCACCCTGCTCCTGACCACAGCTGAGCACAAGATCAGGGCACATGGATTCCCTTCCTCCTCCAAGCGCACACCTGAGCAGGTTTGGCGGCTCGGCTGGCTCTGCTGCGGCATGTGCTCCTCTGGGAGACCCAGGTCTGGGGACCTCCTCCTTGGCAGAAGGAAGACACTTGGCCAAGTGGCCTCCTCAGCTCCTGAGTCTCCTGGAAGCCCACCGTGGTGCCCTTGTAGATGAATTCTCCTGGCTCCTTGGGGTACATTATGCCCAGGGCAGCCTTGGCCTGCCCCTTTTTATCACAGGCACACAGGTAAGCCTGAGAGCAAAGCTGTGCAGTCTCCAGACTGGAGGATTGGAGCGCTGCCATCAGTCAGGGATGCAGCCCGGCTAAGCGACCGCCAGTGATATTGCTGACCCCTTTCCACACCCCGCCCCTGAGTCTTCCGATCTTACTTGGCTGGCCTGTGGTTTAGTAACTGTTCCAACAATAAGGCTGGTTAAGCAACTAGCTGCCCCAAGGGTCATGCTGCCACACACCCTGATCTTGAGTCCATTTCTCAGGGTGGTGAGTTCAGGTGCAGCCTGGATGTTTCACACGAGCACACCTGTGTGAACTGCTTGTCTGCACTCCCACACCCCCATGCCCTCGGAACCCAGCCCACTCAGCTGAGCACCAGCACCTTAGGGAGGGGCCTCCCTCACTGGGACAGGTGAGGAGGATTCCCCTAGAGGGGCATGATTTCCACCCCTGATACGCAAGCCAGAGGATCCCTGCCTCTTGCAGGAAAACACTTTCATTGCCACACTTTTAAAGAAATGTTTTATTGCTGCGTTTAGACACCCCCGTGGATAGCATAAACAAGCCCCGCAGAGAATTATTCAAGTGGTAATACTGAGAAACAGCGAGCACACACACAAAGATACAAAACTTGACATTCAGAACTAGAAACTTCCCAAGTGCCTTTTAGAAACTATGCCACACATGCCAGTGTAAATTTGGTTTTTATTAATAATCAATGTTCAGAAATATTGAATCTAAATAGGTGGTGAGCTGTTTAGGTCTTCCCTGGGCTAGAGACGAAAGTTGCTTATTTCAAACCAGACCCAAAGGGTAACTATTTCAAATGTTTGCATCAGGCCAGCTCCCCAGGATCATGGGTGTCGGCGCTGCGGCGCCCAGGCCTCCCAGCCGACAGCTGCCCACCAGGCCCAGGAGCTCCAGCCCTGCTAGGCATTGCCCGAGGCGTGAAGTGGCCCACTGCCTGCACGTCTGTAGCCAGGAAAGGTGCACCTGAGGTTTGAAAATTAGACCTATACGGTTGAAAAAAGTAGCTTGAAGAAAAAAAAAAAAGTGGGAGAGGGGCATGTTAAAGGCCTGGAATAGGAAGAGACCTTTTACAGTTTTTAGAAAATTCTTAAACTCGGACACAAAACCCAAATTACTGCTGGCAGCTGAAGAAATCAGAACCCCTTGAGTTGTGCTGTTAACTTTGGGGGAATAAAGGCCACATCAGGGAAGGCTTGCTGGTGACTCCCGATGGCCATTCCGTCTCCTTCTTGCCAGCCCACAGGTCCCAGCTCTCCTTACTCTGAGACCTGCAAGCTCACCTCATTTCTATAGTTCAACCATATGCCCCTCCCAATAAAGCCAGGTGCAAATAAGCCAGGGATTAACCCCAAAGTATTTACCAGTAGAAGGCACCTGAGAGATTAAAGGGAACACCTAGCAGCTCCGTTGTCCCCACTAGATGGCAGCACAGCACAAGAAGCCAGGGCTGTGAGCCTCCCTTAGGCAGGGAAGAGCAGAGTTGGGACTAAGAAGAGGCACAGACTCAAGGAGACCTGCAGACAGGCCAGGGAGCACCTTCGGGAGAGGAGAGAAGGACGTGGGACAGACTTCCAGGCAAAAGGGCTTGGGGAACCTGGTGGCAGGTGATGAGAGGGTGGTGGGCCTTCCTGAAAAGCAGCTGGAGGCTTTACATAAAACTCTGTTGGGCATGAGAGCAACACCAGTCAGGGGCATAGGGTGCCTCCCTGCCCTGTCACAACGGGTGCCAGCCTCAGTGGGGAGGCTGCCCAAGAGATGCTGGGCCTGAAGCACACGTACCCCTCAGTGGGAAGTCTCTGTACTTTTCAAGTTCAGGGAAGAGGTCAGGAGCCCACTTAAAAACCTATCCCAGTCTTCACCTGACACTCATCCGCTGTCAGAGGGGGACAGAGCGGACTTGGTGAGGCCACTCCTAAGGGTCACCTGGGGATGACCAAGATTCAGCAACCCTGAGTGAATGGTCTGCCTGGTCCCAGGCTGAGGGGGTGGGTAATTGCACTTTGGGGCACAGTGAACATGGGCCAGGGCTCGATGTGGCCTGGGAGACAGCAAGAGGGAGAGCTGACCCATGTGCAGGGCTTGGCTGCCTAGGTGAGGAAGGCCATGCAGAGCCGCTCCACGATCAGAACCCTAGACCCTGGAGTCCGATTCTGGGGAGAGGAGGTGGCAGAGGGCAGTCTGCTCCACACACTCCTCAGGGATAACACCCTGTGGCCTCCTCCTGGTTTTCCTCTAGAAAGCGAGGACTCATTCAAGCCTCTCAGCACACAGGCCAGGCGTCAGGCTCAGAGCACTAGGGCTGGCCCTGGGCACCTCACCCCGAGGAGGCAGGCACTGGGAGGCAGAGTCGCCGGGAAAGTGAGCACCTGGGCAAACCCACATTGCACTGAGGTCCTTGCCTCCTCCTAGAGTTAACTCTGTCCCTGGGGCAATGACACTGATTTGTAAAAACAGAATTCTAAGTAGACTCTTTAAGGGACAAAAGCCATTTGATGGTAGTGATTTTGGTTTTGTTTGTTGTATGAAAAATGGGAAAGCATCCCTGAAAACAGAACAGACTGATCACAAGGCCAGAGCCCCAGGAAGATCATCTCTGTTCAGTCCAGTTAAGGCAACCAGCAGGTGGGGTGTGACTGAGGGTATAAGTCATGGCAGTCGTTGCTCGGTTGCTCGGGCCCAGCCAGCCAGCCTGCCTGCCTCTGCCCTGGGCAGCATCGCTGGGGCAGGAGCTGGCCGAGGTGCAGTGCCCCGAGACCTGTGGTGTGCATCACAGGCAGATGGGCAGCCTGCTCTTCAGTGAGAAGCCAGCACAAGCTAGAGAGGCTTGTCTGGAAAGGAATGGTTTTTAAATATTCAGTTTTGTTTGAATTACTCACTTTTCCTTTCATTTAGACCCTATAAGCCCTGTCTTTTCAGTGTTGACAAAGAAAGGTCTGTAAGACTTGTTATAACACAGGCTTGAAACCATAGGAACTGTGCTCAAATCCCCATTAGAATCCATTCATTCCCTGTAATGCTAAGAGACAGCATCAGACCTGTTGTCCTGCTCTATGGTTACAAGTCCCTTTAATGGACACAGAAGAGATGTCGCATTTCTTAGAAGACGTAAGGCAAAAAGGGTCTCAGATCTATTATAACATGAAAGTGATCGTCAGGGTCATGAAGAGGTTTTTCTAAAGGAGACATTCTGTTAAATGTCAATCTTACTGGAAACAAAATAAAGGTTCTCTTTTTGTAAAGTGCTGTTTGCTTAGTGACTTACCTGCCACCATTCACAGAGCACCACGTCCCACCTGCTGGGGAGGACTTAGGCAGTGTGGGCAGTGGGAGCACCTCTGGGCTCTCCCGGGAGGAGGGGTCCTCGCACCGTGACGACACTCCAAGCCCTGCAAGCCAGGCTGGGCCTGCTGCCAACCAGACGAGCTGCCCCTCAGGGCCCAGTGCCACCCTGCTCCTGTGCCTCCCTCAGGCCTGACATGTTATCCTCTCATTCTGCTCAAGACCACGCCAGCTCCCTGTCTGGTGTCACGGGCTCCGCCTCCCCCCACAGACCCGCTGCGGAGGTGGTGCGCAGGCACACAGCCTCCGTGAGCTTCCCAGGAGATTCGGTAGGAGGCTAGGAGAGAGGAGCATTAACAACAGTCACCGGGCCGGTCTGTACTAGCAGCACATGGGAGAAAGTACAGGATGGCAGGCAACAGTTCCCCTTCGCCGTTGGTGGACGTGCAGGAAAACCGCCCCTCCCCACTCAGACAGAGACGATTTCCGCTCCACTGTCCTCAGGTTCTGTGCAACTAGAGTTGGTGTCAGAATGGCAGACTCCATGCCCATCTTTATGTTCCAAGTTGGGCTCCGAGAGGGCAGGTTTTTCAAAAATATTCTTTTTGCTAGTTTCTGGACAGTTCTGAACATAGATTACTCTGTTGTAAGCCTTGAGTCTCTTCCACAATTGTACATACACTTTGCACTGAACATACATAAAAAGAAGTCCACCCGTGAAGCCGATGGCCACCACCACCAACTTAGTCCAGAAGGGCCACTCCAAGATTCCTGGAAGGGAAACACCAGTTAGCCTCTCAGCTGATGTTAATTAAGATCTGAAGAGCTAAAACACAATTCAGGAAGTTCTTATAACCCATGGACTCCAACTCTTAACTCATCAAAACTTGCTCCCTGCAGGAGGGCTGGGAGGGGCCCCTCCTTTCCTCCTGCTCTTCCAGGGCTAGTTCATGGAGATTTTCTCCCCCCATGACCGCCTCTCTTCTGGCCTTAGAAACCGCTCACAGCAAGAGCGCATCACAACAGGATGCCTCTTGCCTTCCAGTTCGTGGCCCTTCCAGAAACTGGGAATGAAACCTGGAGTCACGCTCAGTCCGAGACCCATGGGCTCTCCAAGCCCCTGTGCCACGCCCTGGGACGTACCTGTCGCCTGCCCCTGCTTGATTTCCTCAGTAGTGCGGTCGATGAGCACATACAAGGACCAAACCACGCAGGTGATGGCAATGATGTGGAACGTCACTGAGCACATGATCTTCCTGCGCTCGCTGGCCGTCATCTGCAGCTTCTCCCACTGCGAAGACAACACACAGACAGGACTGACTTAGTGCAGGCTGCAGTGGGTGAGGGCATTGGATATGGGTGCGCTGCTCCTCTCCGCAACTACATGAATACGCTTCAATGCCCAGTCACTCTCTTTAAACCACCTTGCTTTCATCAGGCACCCAGTACTGGTATTCTGTCAATAGACAATTTCCTGTGCACTGGCAAGAGGCTGGTGCCGAGATGAGCTGGGAGCCACGACCTGCAGCCCGCCTTCTTATTCTGCTTATTCTGCCAGCAGACCAGATAACAATGCTTGGTCAGGGATCCTCTGGTTTCAGTCCTGATCAACACAGTCTGTTGTTGGCCCAGACCCAGGCAGCACACTGCATGGGCAAGGGAAGCAGAGGCTGATGACACCACAACACAGCCATGATGGGTCACACCACAAGAGAGGGTGATGCAGAAGGCGCTCCCTCTTCTCCTCTGCTACTTTGGCAGCAACAGCATGAATCGATGCTAAGAGCTCCTGGTACAAAAGTCTCTGCCAGTCCCATCTCCTCTAGGGACACATTCATTTACTATTTGCCACATTTCCTTTTTCATTTAACGGTTTCCGGATGAGAAGAGAACAATTAAAGGTAGAGAAAGGGAACAGGGAGTAGTCAGGGTGCCTCACCAGCCTCACAGCCTCTGCAGATGCTGTCAGGAGAGGCCAGAGCAGAGCCGCAGGCCCTAGATCCTGGTGGAGGGCCTGACTCCTGAGACTCGAGCAGAGCAAGCCCGGGGACTGGAGGCACCTGAGATTAAATCTGCACCTGGCCCCTTCTAAAGCTACACCTTCCTGGGACAGTGCAATACATATTCGTTTGACTTCTCTCTTAATCGAGCCCTACTCTCTGATTTCCTATTACTCCCCTGATTTCCAGTTATTCCCCAAGATACACTCAGTTCAAGCTTCTCATGCTCCTGAGTGCTCCCCTCACCTTTCACTTCACCTCCAAATCCTATTGACCCTCAAGAGCTGCTTCGACACCCCAACATTCTGGGATGCTCCCACTACCCTCTGAGCCCCAGCTCCCAGCGCATGCTTCCTCCCCGAATGCGTGGTGTGCTCCACCACAGCGTGAGTTAGCATTTAACTGGCATTGACCTGTGCTGCTCCCTGAGAATGTGGTTCCCTTCTCAATTTCCATATAAAATCTGAGATACAAACAAATCTTGTGTTGTTCCAGAAGAACCTCATGCTCTGGACACGGGGAGAGATGGTGAACGTCATGCCTACAGGATGCTTGCACAGGACAAGGCTCCTAGCAGAGAGGCCCAAGCAGGAGACAAGGGCCGTTTCCTATACCGCCCATGGTTTCTGCCTCCCCCCCAGCCCATCCTCTCACCTAAAACACTTCTCACAGGGTTATGCTGTACTTTGTGCAAGGGAGATCCTAATCTCTGATACACAGTTCTAATCAGAGGCAAGGCATACAGAGTCAATACATAAAGTTAAATGCTGACTAAAATGTCATGAGGCTGGTCAAGGACCAAATGACTGACACAGGTGAGCAAGCAGCCTCGGCTGGAAGGAAAAGAAAACGTTATGACTGAGAGGAGGGACTTGAAATCAGTGCCAGAAAAGGTGGTCCTTGCAGCCCAAGAGTACGCACTGCCCCTCCTCACAGAAATGGACACACACCGATTCAGGCACTCATCTGGGTGAGGCCATGCCCTCCACCTACTTTTCTCAGTGGCTTCAACCTGGTCTCCATGATGAACTCGTACTTGCAGAGCTCGCAGCAGCGCGTGTCGGAGCTCTTGATCCACTGCTGCAGGCAGGCCTGGTGCACGAAGTGCAGGCTCCCCGTGCAGTGGCAGGGGGTGATCAGAGGGCTCTCGTCGTCCCCCTCACAGTGGCAGATCCTAGGGTGGCAGGAGAGCCAGGCATTACCAGCAGGGCTGACAATAGAGTGCCAGGTCCATACCCCAAAGAGAACATCAGAAACAAACATCACAGGATCAACTACAAGCATAGACACAGACAGACGAAAGTGAGGACGATACTGAATCTAAACACATCTAGCTGACTTCGCCAACACAGGAAGTCTGGATGGCACTTGGCTCAAGAGGGGAAATGGTGTAAGAAATGACACAGCAGTCACTTTGGGTAAGACTTAGAACTTCACTGAAAGATAAGCAACCGGGAAGTATCTTCCAGAACTTACAACGTTAAAATTAGAAAAAAACTTCTGTGTAAAAGAAAATTGGACTTCCAAAAGTACCAGTGATTTGAAAGGATGGTGGGATTTGCTTTTTCACTATGACCACTGATCTCACCTCCAAACCACACAGTTCCGTCATGGGGGTGGAGAGGGGGAGGGGAAGCAGGGACATCTCGGCACCTCTCCTGGACTTCAGAAATTAGGAAGGCTGCAGTTTCATTTCTTTTTGCAGGACTACTCACAGTAATAAGCAGAAGTTTTAAATTACATCAAAATGTTCAGGGTACATGCAACAGGATGAGCTACTAACCTCGAGAAACTAAACAGACCTCTGAGAAACAGGGTCCTCCCAGCCATTGAGGAGTAAAGATTGCTGACCTGAAAGGGGTGGCTGGCCCTGGCCAGGCTCTCAGTTGTTTGTTTCTGGGACAGAGGTTTCTAATCCAATTGCTAGAACTGATAATGGCTGGCCCTCAGGGGAAGGTTAGGATGGGAAGGCATAGAGTGGTGATAAAAAGTGAATTCTGAAAGATTTGGGGGGGAGGGGGCTACTGACATGGGAGGAGATGGAGATGGGCAGTGGAAATTAGGACCTGGACAGACGTGGCTGCCTCCAAGTTAAAAAGAAGGAAGGACAGCCTCTCCCCACACACATCATGCTGTAGGTGAAAGAAGGGGTAAAACATGAGGCTAGGAGGGCAGCCAACTCTGGAACTCTAGACCATCAAGCCGGAAAACTTTCTTCCTTCCAATTTCCTTATGCAAAGTCAGTTTGACCTTTAATATGTGTAGCTTCTTCCTCTTTTATTGTCTGTGAAACTATCTTGGGACCCATGTCATAGAAATTGGTTTTCCAAATGATATCAACACTCCATTCTTCTGGAGAAAACTATTAATCCACAATTGTCTATAACTGCCTACTAATTCAGTTTCCTGAAACTTCACATATTAAAAGCAAGAAGAGGCTACAGAGGTGTAGGGGGCAGAGATGGGTAGAATGGTGGTTCTTGGCAAACCAACCTGCAGGCATCCCCTGACGTGGACACAGGAGAGATGGGGGGGCATTTTTCAGAGAGGGGAGAGGAACCATCCAGGTCACTGTCCTTCTCCACTGAGCAGAGGGGTGCCCGTAGGGCCTTGCTCTTCGATCTTGCAGATGTGTTGTCCTCAAAGACGTCGTCATCGCCCATGTCGTCGGAGCAGAAGCCTGCGCTGCCGGCCAGCCCGCTGGAGGACTTGGCACTGCGCAGGTGGGCCGCCCCACTCTCCAGCTCGTGGAACCTGTGCAGGCTGCTGGTGCTAGAGCCACGCGAGAGGGAGAACAGGTACCTGAGCAGCCGCCGGCTTCTGGAAATGGCCTCATCATCTGCTTTCTCTTCCAAAAGAGGGACATGCATGTCCCCCTTGCCACCTTCCACCTCTGAGGCAGCTGGATGATTGGCAAATAGGGATGAAACACAAGAATGTTTGGAATGGACAAGAGGTTTGCAATTCAGAGTTCTTTTTTGTTTATGATGAAACCTATTAATTCTGAGACACGGATCTTGAGGAAGTATCAATTTCCCTTCAGAGCAAGTTCTTTCCACATAGCCAAAGTTTTCCATGGTGTCCTGGGCCTTCTCATCCACATCATTTAGGGACTTGGAGAACTTGAGTGTCCTTCTGGCTCTGCTGCTCGGAGCAGGCTTCAAGGCCGTAGCCCATTCAGAGCCACCGGGATTCCTCGGTGACACCTGCAGTGTGTCTGCACAGAGCACGGTCACTGTGAGCCCTGGTGCCAGAGAGCTCGGACCCCGAGCCGCTTTCAGGACAACAGCAGCCTGCATGGGGCTGTGGTGACAACACTCAGAACACACTGCCCTGGAACTGCATGCAGAGAACAGTGGGATAAAACACAGAAGTGAAAACAATTTTTAAAGAGAACAGACATGAAGAAATGAGACTCATGTAACTTTGTGAGCAAACAGCACACAGAACTGGGCCAACTGTTCAGAGCAAAGCATAGTGTTGAACAAGCGAATAAAACACTGAGAACTGCAGACACTATGGCGTACTTCTGAGGTGACATGAGCCACTGTAGCATCTGAAAAGGGTGTTACCTGCAGATGTCCTGACTGGAAGGTGTAACAGAAGAGCGAGAGAAGGTGGGCACAGGAGCCGACACCAGCGGAGGACCCCCGACCTGCAACGACACACTTCTGTCAGTTTCCGGGAGAGTTAAGAGAACCATGAACACCTCTCCTTCTGAATGGGAGATGTCTGCCAGTTCCTACTGCTCAGTGAATAACAGGAACTAGGGCCCCACAAGCTGAGACAGAATAAATCAAATAACACTCTTGTCTTGCATGTGGGTAAAAGTGTAGCCAGGCAATATTTGAGACTGGAGCAGCACCACGGATCCGAAGATTCTCGGTCGTTTATTTCCTAAGCATCTGAGTGTAATTAGTTCATACGCAGGTCAAGAAACCAAGTCCTACAAGGTGTGTAGCAAAAGCAAAAGAATTGCATGTGAATCAATGGGGCACCTGCTCCTCGCCAGTGAGTCCTGGGTTTCCCTGATGTATGCTGGCAGGCCATGGGCACTCTCTCCTGCTCACCACACCTCAAGAGTAGGCCACAAAAAGTGCTGCCCAGCCAGAGGGAGACCACAGGGCCCCTAATCCACAAATTCACAGCGCAGCCAGTGGCCCAGTACAGAATGCTCCCCAGAGTTCGAATCAAAACAAATAATAGAGAAAATTTTAATTTTGAAAGACTGTATAGCAGGAGATCATGAGATAGAGCAAGGGTCCTGAAAGGTCATGAATAAGCCCAAATAAGAGAAAAGATCTAGGAGGATGAGGAGATACCAGTGGTAGGAGATATGGAAGGAAAGAGAGCAAACAGGGAGTGTGGCTGAGCTGATACAAACCACCATGGGAGGGTCCTGCAGCCTCCCACTCCAGCCTCTGTGGGTTCCTTACTAGTTCCCAGACCCTCACAGCACCATGCACCTGGATGGAAATGCATGCTTCTCTCCTTAGGACAACCTGGGCGAGCATCTGCTCCACACAACCTAAGCAACCACAGGAAAATAGTACAGTTGTCCCTGGGTACCTGGGGTATTAATTACAGGACTCCCTATGGATACCAAAGCCCACACATGCTCAAGTCCCTTATATAAAACAGTGTAGCATTTGCATATAATCTGTATTTGCATAAACCCATAGTGGGGTGTGCCCACACGTGACTCACTACTTTTGGGTGGAATCAGGGTGGTACTCAGTGCACGGCTAATTCACAGTCTGCTTTTGGGAACTTTCTGGGCTTTTTCCCCCTGAATATTTTCAATCCTCGGTTGATTAAATCTGCAGATGTGAAAGCCATAGATGCGAAGTCCAATGATACGGGCGGGTAGCTGGACTATGGTCTGTTATCAAAAGCAAGCCCACTTCACTTTTCAGTCTCCCAGAGAACACTCAGTGACCCTCACCCTCAGCCCTGCTCCTTGGTCCTTTGGGGAGTCCCACTCTGGTCCACAATTTTCCAGCTGAGGCCTAGCCCCACTTTTGCTAAGTGCCACCCCAGGGGTGCACGCTCACCCTGGCACTCCAGCCACAGAGCCTCTGACATGGGTGAACCACCAAGACAGGTAGCACCATTATCCAGAGACTCTCTCCTCCTCTCCCTGAAATCTCACAGCCTGGAGGAAGGCTTGAGGCATTCACTGGACCACATCCCTGCCCCTCGGCATGGTGAGTAAACGTGCCAAACCCAACGCCACCTGAAGAGACCTCCAGGGAGTGCCTGCTGTCAGCGCCCTGTGGGTGCTAAGCCAGGCGGCATTCCTCAATGCGCGCATCTTCGAGTCGCCAGAGAATCCACACTGACTTTCTAACAGAATGTGCATATGGACACGAGTATATTTTCTTTGAAAGAATTACTGGTCAAAATTCTTAAGATTCTAATGTTTAATTTATTTGGAGACATGAAAATGACAGCCTCAGGTAACCTGTCACGATATCACTGTTCTTCCTAAAAGAAAAGAAGGACATGATGCTGCTGTGTTCCCCTTGCGGGGCCACCACCTCACAGCCATCTTAGGCTTCACTCTGGGAGCCTCCGCCCCAGCCCGGCCAGGAACAGGCACAAGCTCTGCTGTCAAGATTCTGAAGGAGCACAGGGCCTGCCACTCACCCAACAAGGGGCATGGGGCAGCTACATGAAGATCCCTAACTCCTAACAACCTGTTCTCTGACATTCAGTCCTAACCCAGCCTGAGACAGACAGCCTTTTGAGCGTTTGCTCCCTTCTTTTACTCCTAAGGGTGACCAGCTCTGTTCAGCATCTGTGGGCAAGGCTAGAAATGCACTATGGAGACCATGGGCTGGTCTCTGCACTGCAGAGAAGTGAGTCGTCACAGAGGCCACCACGGAGACCATGGGCTGGTCACTGCACTGCAAGAAAGTGAGCATTGTCACACAGGTCACCATGGAGGCCACGGTCTGGTCACTGCACTGTAGAGGAGCATCATCACTGTGCCTCCCTCAGCAGACTTTGGAGGAAGGGAGGACAGGAGAGTCTATCTACATTGACATTCTGTCCCCTTACTTCGTGAAGTCAGCTCTCTTTCCTCTATGTGGCTAGGTCAAGTTTAGTGGTTCAGACTGAGGTACAGGACGTCCCTTTTCCCTAAAGGGATGGGAGGGTATCCTGCTCTCCCAGAAGTCAGGGAATTGCCTAGTTATCACATTCCCTGTTAAAGAAGGACATGGTCTCTTGAAAGGAAATCCATCTGGGAGGAAGGTAGGGTCTTATCTGGAGAATGAGGCCTCCCAGGGTCAGTGTCCTGGGAGGAGGCAGGCCTCAGACAGGAAGCTGAAATCAGAGACAATGGCCTCTCACTCCTGCTGACTTTCTGGTAGTCCATGTCAGATGGGAAGTCTGGGGTAACTCTCACACATCCATGACCGGGACCTGGGAGGAGAGGGAGGGAGAGCCTGGAGCAGAACAAAGCCTGCATGAAGGAGGTTCACGCTGTGACAGGACTGGGTCTCGTGGTGCGCGCATAGGCCCGTCTGTACTGGCAGCAGGCATCTGCCTGGGAGGCGGCTGCAGCACTAGATCCACGCCCTGCTCAATAGAAAACAAGAAGCCTCAGCATCACCATCCATGCCCTGCCCTCGATGCATCCTCTCCTATCCCACACAACACATCCCAAGACACGCTCAGCATGTGTCCAAACCACAACAAGCTCCAGTAACAGAAAAAAAGTCTCTCTTTGTATTAGATCTTAAATACAGTGGTACCTCGAGATACGAGTGCCTTAACATACGAGATTTTTGAGATACGAGCTGTCAGGCGAGCGATTTTTTGCTTTGAAATATGAGCAACATTTGAGATACGAGTAATCTCGAGGATCAGCAGGCTGCACACGACCCACCAGTTTAACCGCGACTCGAGCATCTCATAGTTTCCCATGCCTCAGTCAGTGTGCTTGTTTACCTCGTTGTCGAAGCATCTTTTGTGCATTTACATACTTTATCACATTTCTTTTTATACCCATGGGTCCGAAGAAAGCGAGTGGAAAGGTCAGTGCTCAAAAGAGGATGATGTCTATTGAATTAAAGCGTGAAATCATAGAAAATATGAGCATGAAAAGATGGAGAATCTACGGATGGTGTGGGTGACGGAGAAGCAGCTTAAAGGAGTAACATTAACACAGGGCATCATATGCAAGAAGGCGCGAGTGATTTACAGTGATTTGCTGGAACAGACCCCACGCACTTCCATGGACAAAGCATCGAAAGACTCATTTAAAGCCAGTAGAGGCTCGTTTGATAACTTCAGGAAAAGGTCCGGCATTCACTCAATCGTCAGGCATGGTGAGGCAGCAAGTTCGGATGTGAAGGCAGCTGAGGATTACCTCAAAACTTTTTCCGAACTGACAGAAGCCAAAGGATATATCCCCCAGCAAGTCTTCAACTGTGACGAGACGGGGCTTTTCTGGAAGAAGATGCCGAATAGGACTTATATAACGGCAGAGGAGAAGGCGATGCCAGGCCACAAACCCATGAAGGATAGGCTAACTCTCGCACTGTGCGCCAATGCGAGTGGCAACTGCAAGATCAAGCCTCTGCTGGTATACCATTCAGAAAACCCCAGAGTCTTTAAGTCACATAAGATTTTAAAAGATAAACTGCAAGTTATGTGGAGGGCAAACCCGAAGGCATGGGTCACCAGGCAGTTCTGTGTGGAGTGGGTAAACCTGGTTTTTGTCCCTTCTGTTAAGAAATATCTACAGGAAAACAACCTAACCATGCAAGCCCTCCTCGTCCTCACCCACCGAACCTCGAAGATGAACTCCTCGAAGAGTTCAAGTTTATAAAGGTTGTCTACCTACCTCCCAACACCACTCCTATCCTGCAGCCCATAGATCAGGAGGTGATTTCTAATTTTAAAAAGCTGTACATCAAGCACCTGTTCCGGCGCTGCTTTGAGGTGATGGAGAACACAAACCTCACCCTTCGAGAGTTCTGGAAGAACCACTTTAACATCGTGATATGCTTCAGAATTATTGGTCAGGCCTGGCTAGGTGTTACAACGAGGACTTTGACCTCTGCATGGAAGAAGCTGTGGCCTGAGGCCGTAGCCGAAAGGACCTTCGAAGGATTCAAACCCAAGGTGCCAGTGGAGGAGGAGATAGTGTCTCTGGGAAAATCCATGGGCCTGGAGGTGGATGAGAGAGACGTGAATGAGCTCGTCGAGGAGCACTCTCTGGACCTCACCACGAGGAGTTACAAGAGTTGCAGTCTCAGCAACATGCGGAGGTTCTCCAAGAAAGTGGTTTCGAGGAGGAGCCAGAGGTGGAGGAGATCTCTACAAGTGAGATAAAGGAGATCTTAGGAATATGGGAGAGGGTGTCACACTTCGTGGAAAAGAAACACCCCGAAAAAGTTGCTACTGGTCGTGCATCGGAGCTGTTCAATGAAACTTGCCTCACCCATTTCAGAAACATTCTGAAAGGGAGGAAGAGGCAAACCTCGTTGGACACGTTTTTTTTTAAATCGGCCAAAAATGCAAAGACCAGTAGCAATTAAATTCAGTGAAGATTAGTTAAGTTACATTCAATTTAGGGATAAAGTGTAGCATTAGGAGTGTAACGAGTAGGTAAATACACTTTATAAAATCAGTTTATTCCTTGATATTCTCTTTTATTATGTTTTTATACAATATTTGTCATTTATAAATACATTTTTCTTATTCAAAAACACATTAGGAGTGTAACGAGTAGGTAAATACACTTTATAAAACCAGTTTATTCCTTGACATTCTCTTTTATTATGTTTTTATACAATATTTGTCATTTATAAATACATTTTTCTTATTCAAAAACACATAACAAGAACAACTGGGGTGGCATTTGGGGGGCTGGAACAGACTAACAGCATTTCAATTGATTTCAATGGGGAAATTTGCTTTGATATACGAGCAAGGTTACGGAACGAATTAAACTTGTATCTCGAGGTACCACTGTATTTTAAATCTACTTCCTATTGTTTTATATAAATTCAAGCCAACAAATGCCTTTTCCTGGCTCCTTCTTCAGGAAGAGAGAGAAGCAACAGGATTTGTGAGGCATCCCCGCTCCCACAAGGGACTCCTCCTGCCACCAGCTGAAGAGCAGCACAGGCTGAGCTCAGGCCCTGTCCATTGTGGGTGCCCACTCAGCGCAGCTCAGCAACATGAAGAGCTCATTTGGTCTCACACCGAGTAAGATCTATCAACCGGCTGTGAGGACCTAAAACAATGCCTGCAACAGCAGCACAAAAAAAGAAGCTTACAGCTCACCTAAGGTTCCAGGGTCAAACTGCCAAGGTCAAGTCAAGTAAGGGCCAGGAGCTCTGCCCAGAGAGAGCTCGGAGTAGGCAGCTCCCGTGTGGGAAACTTGTTGTGCTTGACAGCCATTTTGTAGTAAGTTCCAGCCATGTTAGCACTAACCTCGGGCTAGGTTTCTATTACCCCAAACCCTCTTTCCCGTAAGTCAGGTGTTTCGCCTTAAGGGCTAGGCCAGGTGTTTCACCTTAAGGGCTAGGCCTCATTCCTCCTTCTCCCTATAAATACCCCGAACTCCTGTTGAATAAACGAGACTTGATCAGAACTTTGTCTTGTCTCCATTCCTTGTGTCTCTTGTCCCTTTCATCCCCACTCCCCCTCTAGGGTCCTCGTTGACTTAACCCACGGGTCGGGACAAGTGGCGCCTAACGTGGCTCGAGAACGGGGCACCCAGTGAGGGATGCTGTCTGGAGAGCCAGCACAAAAAGGAGAAGACAGAGGATAAGTTGACACAGGAACCTGCTGCGTTTTCTACACCTCGGTGAGTAGACAGAGATTATGGATCAAGAAATGAGTCAGCATGAGATTATGGATCAAGAAATGAGTCAGCATGAGATGTTTGTTAATGGACTTAGAAAAGCTTTAAAGGCATGAGGAGTAAAGGTTAAAATTAAACAGTTATGTGATTTTTTTAATTATATCCAAGATATTTGTCCTTGGTTCCCTATTGAAGGAACTATTGATAGTAAGAGATGGAAAAGGGTTGGAGATGCCCTTAGGTACTTTTATGAAAGATTTGGGCCTGAAAAGGTTCCTATAACTACCTTTTCATACTGAAATTTAATCGATGAGGTCATATCACAGAGGCATCAGGATCCTATAGTTGCTAATATAATTGAAAAGGAAGGAAAAATCCTCCAAATAGATAAAGAGAAAGAGGATTTAAAAGAACAGCAGAAATTAGATCAAAAAGAAAAAAGGATTGAGAAAGTGAGGACCTCATGTCTTTCGATAGTGATGTTGAGGAAGAAAGAGGGGCGACCCAAGGAACTGAAAAGAAAAAACTTGAAAATAGAGAGCCATCCAGGGGCCCACATAATACATTAAGAGAGAGTACTTTAGAAACCGAAAAGAAAAAATCAAAGATACCTGAAAACAGAACACCTTTAGAAGCAAAAGTAAAACTCTATAATTTAGAGGGAGCTAAACCTAAGACAAAGAAATGCCCAACCCTATCAGAATTTCTTGAAGTTAAGGAGGATCTTAGTGATACAGATTGGGAGGATTTAGAAGAGCAGGCAGCCAGATATCATAATCCAGACTGGCCGCCTGCTGCTCAGCGTCCTCCGCCATATAGTCCCATCCCCAGCGCTCCTTCCTTAGCATGCCCGGTTCTTGACCCCAGAAAGGATCTAAGAGATAAGATTGAATTCCTAAAAGAACAAATAAAATTAGAAAAAGAGCACCAGGAGCTTATAGCACAATTAGAGGGTCTAAAAATAGGCAAGTCTAAAAGTGAAACCAAGCCAGAAACTTCTCGTAATCAGAGACCACCTATGAGAGGAGCAGCTCCAAAATTTTCTTCCCGGTCAGAACCAATTCCAGAGTTAGATGAAATAGATGCATTCCCAGTTACAGAAACAGTAGATGCACAAGGACAGGCTTGGCGTCATCACAATGGTTTCGATTTTAAATTAATAAAAGAGTTAAAAACGGCGGTAGTCCAATATGGAGCCACAGCTCCTTATACTACAGCAATTGTAGAATCAGTAGCTGAAAATTGGCTTACACCCGGGGATTGGCAGACTCTAGCTAGAGCAACACTAGCGGGAGGGGATTGATCTTCTATGGAAATTAGAATTCATAGAGTCATGCAAGGACATTGCTAAATGCAACGCGCAAGCTGGCAATAGGTGGAATCTAGATATGCTCATAGGAGAAGGCAATTATGCTACCAGCGACACGCAAATGCAATATGACGCAGGACTTTTTGCCCAGATTCAATCAGCCGCTACTAAGGCTAGGAGAAAATTACCAGTTAAAGGTGACATGAGCTCCTCTTTAACTAATATTAAACAGGGGCCAGACGAGCCTTTTGCAGATTTTGTTCATCATCTAATCACTGCAGCCAGCAGAATTTTCAGTAATGCTGACGCAGGCACGGAATTTGTCAAACAATTGGCCTTCGAAAACGCTAATGCTGCTTGCCAAGCGGCCATTTGGCCCTATAAGAAAAAGACTGATTTATCAGGCTACATCCGCCTTTGCTCTGATATCGGAGTCGCTTAACAGGGCCTCGCCATGGCTGCTGCCATGCAAAGATATACAGTTAGACGACAATTCTTATCACAGCAAAATAATAAATGTTTTGAAGTTGAGGATAATCATTCAGATAACTCCAGGGACGAAAACTCGCCCTGAGAATATTTCCCTGTTTTCATTTTCAGATGATGGAACTAAAACTCTGGATTATACCATTGGGAATATTGCTGATTCTCCTGCATCCCTCTGATGGCGGTTTTGGACCTCCGGAAGACCCTGAAAAGGAATGCTGGTGCTTTTATGCAAATAAATCGGGCATTGTTCGTGATAAGATAAAGAAGCTACAAGAAGACCTAATAAAAAGAAGAAGAGAACTATTTGACAACCCCTTGTGGAGCTGGCTAAATGGAATATTACCCTACCTCCTTCCCTTACTAAGACCTCTGCTTGGCTTACTAATAATCCTATCACTAGGACCTTTTCTTTTTAATAAATTGATGGCTTTTATCAAGCAACAAGTGGATGCCATTAAGATGCAATCTATACAGGTCCATTATCATAAACTTGAGATGGCCGAAAGGGAAAGTTGCAAACTCCTTGAAAAAGGAGAAATACGATAACATCCTATAGAGTAATTGAGGTAATTACTCTAATATTCAAGGAATACAATGACATTCAATAGAGTAATTGAGGAATTACTCTAATAACAAACTTTCCACCTTGGTGCGCTGAGCTGGTTAGCCAGAGACGGGCAACTGGAACTTATACGTGACACCGACCGCTGCCTAAGCCAGGAACTGGGCCTTATGCTGCCCTGCTTTCCAATGACGGGTAAGGTGGGTTGGTACCGTATGGTAGTTCCTGACCTAAGACAGGCACAGTCCCCTCAAGGATATTCGGCCTTTCAAAAGTTTAAAGAAAAGGGGGACCTGTGGGAAACTTGTTGTGCTTGACAGCCATTTTGTAGTAAGCTCCAGCCACGTTAGCACTAACCTCCGGCTAGGTTTCTATACCCCCCCTCTTTCCCGTAAGTCAGGTGTTTCACCTTGAGGGCTAGGCCTCATTCCTACTTCTCCCTATAAATATCCCGAACTCCTGTTGAATAAACGAGACTTGATCAGAACTTTGTCTTGTCTCCATTCCTTGTGTCTCTTGTCCCTTTCATCCCCACTCCCCCTCTAGGATCCTCGTTGACTTAACCCGCGGGTCGGGACACCCCTGGAACAGGCAGCTCCAGACTCTCTCCCTCCAAAGGGTCAGACCAGCACTGCTACTGATGAAAGGTGGACCATATCCTGACATTGCCAACGTGCAGAGGAAGCAGGCTCCGCTCCTCAAGTTCTCGCTGCCTCTCAGACAAGAGGCTCTCTGGACCAACATTTTCACAAAAACCCCCTCATCCTAAGACATCATAATCAATTTGGCAAAACAAACTTCTGGATTCTGTCGGGGCCTAAATCCCATTGATCTAATTGCCTAAGAATGACAAGACCTTTGTCTCACTGTAGTCAGTCCTTCAGACGCACCACTTTAGAGATTTCATGAAAGCTTGTAAGGAAAAGAAACCTTCCCCATATCCTGGGAAGGAAGGTGGTATTCTCCCTCTCTGCTTCCTGCTTTGAGGATATGAGGCCCGGGGAACAGGCAGCCTCTCAGATGGTGTAGGACACACCACCTTGTAGGCTGCCTTCCACTCCAACTTCCTTCCCGTGTTGCTTCCACCGAGTTCCTTCCCAACCTCCCTCCCCGCCACTCTTCCTCACTCTCTGTTGCACACCACCACCGGCCCTTTTCTTCACCAGCAAAGCTGCTGCAAATATTTAAAGTCCCAGGCCCTTAACCAAAGCTCACACCAACAGGAGCAGGGCCACAGAAATGGTCTGATTGATGTCTGCTCTGAAGCCAGGAGAATTTGGAGAGGGACTGGATAAGGAGGGTGAGAAGCAACAGGGCTCATGTTTATAACTGGTCTCAAATTACAGTCTATCAACTCAACAAATGAATAGGAAAATGGGAAGTACAGGGCTCTTAAAACATGAAAAGATGCTTAACCTGTCTCATGATGAGAAATACAAATTAAAATTACAATGACATGCATCATCAGCAAAAAAAGGTTTATTAAAAATCAAATATTACCTGTGTTGCAAAAGTATGGGAAAGTAAGCATGCTTACACCTTGCAGGTGGGAAACCAAACTGGTGAGTCACCATAAAATGGCAACTTCTCTCAGAATTACCAATGCACACACACATCCAGCAATTCTTCTTTTAGGATTTTGTCCTCACACATATGGCAGCAAAGGGCTGGTATAACCTCACTGGCCAGATGCTTGAGGACGGACAGAGTTAATACATGTGCATTGATGGAGAGGAATGCCAGGCAGTCATGAAAGGGGCGCATCCCGGGTCCAGCGCCGGTGAGGGAGGAACAGATAGGGGGAGCGCCGCTATGACCACTGGCCTGCGCGTCCATCAAGACCTGACAGCGGTCCCTCTGAAACATGGAGAGGAGCAGGCACCCTTTCCAGCCATTACACATGAACCATGCACAGGTATTTCCTCAACACAAACTCCTTTTTAAAATAACATGCATTTGAAAGTTTAGGAAGTAAAATAAAACTGCAAAAGCATAATCAACTGGACTGATTTTCCAACTCTGGAAAACCTGTGAAGAAATTAAGTAGGTCATGACTCACATTTAAAAAACACACAAAATAAAATAGAAAATGCCAGAGTTCATTGGACATCATAAGAATTACATCTTTGGAGGGAATATTTCTTTTAGCTCTCTGTGAGTGAATTGAGTTTCAATGTAAAAGCTACTTTTCTTATGCAAGGTCATGGTCAAAATAATCTGAAAGTCTGTATTTCTTCAAAGAAAATACAACATATCAAAATAAGCAAAGGAATGTGGCTAAATGAAGAGAGCCTCACACTGTCAGCATGGAGGTCAGAGGTTGAAGGTCAGAGTTTGGAGGCGAGTTTCTGGACAGCTGCCAGGACAGGCCCCCCTCTGCGGAGAGCATCTGCCTCGGCTCAGCTTCCTATTGCTGTGGAACAAAGTACCACAGACTCAGTGGAGCAAAACTACACAGATGTACTGTCTGACTGCATGGGATGTGCCCGCTGCTCTGAGCCTCCCCCCTTCTGAAGCTGCTGGGGAAGGATACGCCTCCACATTCATGCAGGTGGTTGGCAGAATGCAACTCCTTGCCACTTTATAACTGAGGACCAGTCTCCTTGGGGCTTTTAGCCGTCCACCCTCATTTCCCGTCAGTCAATCCTTGCCATCTCCAAGCCCACTCCTGCCTACATTTCTGCCGTTCTCCGGCACCAGCCACAGAAGGCTCTGTGCTTTCAGAAGCTCACGGGATTTCATTCAATCAACATAAGGTGATCATGGGAGTGGCACCTCCTCACAGGTGCAGGTTCTGGGCCTAGGGCAGGACATCTCTGGGGGACCATTTTAGAATTTTTGTTTATCAGATCACCTTACTTTCCTTCCTACTCAGGAGGTTGCTAAATGCTACTGCCCTCCCACTCCCAAACCAAGAGATAATACCCTTCCCTCACTGCCGATCAGCGGGCCTGGCTTCATACAATAAAGTCTCACTTGGCATTTAGACGCTGCAAGGTATTACTGAGGCTGCATTTCAGGAAACTTTTTGCTCAGCACAGAAGTCACTCTGTGAGAACAAAGCTTTGTTATGAAAGACTCTGATTTCTGTGCTGCTCTAATTAATAGCTGTACCAAGAACTAGCCACAATGGCAACTAATTAGAACTAGCCACTTACAAAGTAAATATAGAGCATAAGCAATCTAGGATTGCTGGGGGAGTGTGCAATAAAAACTAGTGAATTCCCATTGTAAATGACACTTAGCTTTGCCTAGCAAGTAGCACTAACACTGAAATCTTTTCTTTGGTGGCCTTTAGAGTTAGAATTCCATGAATAGTAGTACATCCCCAACAGGAGGATATATATATATATATATATATATATATATATATATATATATATATATATATATATCACAGCACTGTCAAGGCAAGGCCACAGCTGGAGGAGGGCATATATCCCCAGGTGAGAATTGAAAAAAAAGGCTAATAGAAAGTTTCAGAGACAAAACGAGTAAAATTAACTATAACTACAATAAATAGGAGACACACGAAACAAAAAATATATTAAAATGATCTTAAACACATAAAGGATGTAGGGGGTAGTAAAAATGTAGTGCTTTTAAAATTTGTTACATGCCTACCAGTTTAAAAAAGACTGCTATAGACAGAGATGGATATATCATTGTGACCACAAACCAAAACCCTACAAAAATACACAAAATATTGTGTAAAGAGAAAGGAACCCAACCAAAACACTACAGACAACCAACAAATCCAAAGGAAAGTAAAGATATCAAGAGAAGAAGATGGTCAGAGAACAACAAAAAGTTAACAAAAGGTTAATAAGCGCATACCTATCAATAATAACTTCAAATGTAAATGGGCTAAACGTTCCAATCAAAAGACAGGATGGATTAAGAAAACGACCCATCTATATGCTGCCCACAAGAGACTCACTTAAATGGAAAGATACACATAGAGTAAAAGTGAAGGGATGGAAGAAGCTATTCCATGCAAGCAGACATGAAAAGAAAGGTGGGGTAGCAATACTCCTATCAGACAATATAAAACAAAGAATTAAAACAAAAAATGGAAAAAGAGACAAAGAAGGACATGGTGTAAGAATAAAAATGTTAAGCAACAAAGCATATATATATATACACATATATATATATATATATATAACAATTTAAACATCTATGTACATAACATAGAGAAACCCAAGTATATAAAGCAAATAGGAATAGACTTAAAGGCAGTGTGGACAGAAAGGGGCCACATGCTAAACCTGACCGGCTCGGGGGAGGCCTGCAAACTTGGAGAGCTAAAATAACTATGAAGAATAGTTTGATACTAAAACTTCCTGACCAAAAGCGAGTCATGGAGGTTAGCCATGTCCTAGGCCAGTCTCTTCCTAGACAAAGGTCAACCTTTACCTCAACTGAGCCTGTCTACTGTCTTTTGTATCTACTGATAACAGACCTTTGGAATGGCATAGTAACTCCCTTTTCCTGACTCCTCAGGGCACAAACCCCCATCAGAGCATGAGACCCCAGAACCCCTCATTGTTATCTTATTCTCCTGCATACCATCCTTTTGTGCTGTAAATGTGAACTGTTAACTGTACCCACCAATGTAAAAGACATGTGTTTTTTTTATCCAATCCAGAGATTCCCCCACTTTACTTTCTCCCACCTCCTAGTCTATCACCAATGAATTTCATGAACCTCTTGTGTCTTCTCTTTTGACTTTGGAGGTATAAAATATCTCCCTTTTTGGCACATGTCCTCAATCCATTGAGCTTTTGCTTCCCAGCAATTGTTGTCAGTTTGGCTCAAGAAGCCTATCTAGGACTACTTGCAGCCCTAGGCCTGTGCTTAGTACCAGCAGAGGCCCACTGTGTCCCAGCCCAGCTCCTTGTTCTGTATCAGGAGAACTTGGGTGAGTTTTTCTTGGAATTCTGGACTTCCCTATTTTAAAGTAAGAGGCCCTGCTTTTATTTGAGCTGTTTTGGAAAAGTCCTCAAGGTGAAGCTAAAGGTTAAGGGTTGAGAGTCCTCAAGGTGAAGCTAAAGCTAAGAGTTGAGATCTCGGGACAGGAGAAAAAAATGGGTGGCTGGTTTTGAACTTCTGCGTTTTAATCAGAATTGCTTTCTGAGTCTGAACAAAACCTTTCCCTGGATAAATGAGAACCTGAACTCTGTCAACTCTAAAGGGGCACTTCCCTCCTCCAGCTCAAATCTGGTATTCTCCAGGGACTACTAATCTTTGTAAAGGGGTCAGAGGGTATCCCTCACAACATGAGGAAGCCACACAGAGAATTCCAACTCAACTGTAATTAAAGGACTGATTCATTCAGGGACAAGCACATAAAGGTTGGTTATCCAGAGCTCCAAGTCCTCATGGCTGTATTACACAGCCAGGGAGAGAAACCAAGACAGGTATAAGGTTGAGACAACTCGGGAGGTGACAGCCTCTTAGAGCTCAACTTATAAGTGGCACACTTCAACCCAATACACACTTATCTCTAGAAATTTTGTTCAGACTCTGCACATGCAAATTAAAATTAATATGGGAAATCGAGCCTCCAAGACTGGAAACTGCCAGCCTTCAGCAATAATACTCCTGCAGATATACAATAAATAGGAAGCCTTTACTTGCGAGTACTTACAGGAAGATTTAACTAGAAATGCTATCAACTTAAGATGGCCAAAATGGAAATCTTTTTTTTTTCTTTTATTGTGTAAAGTATCACATATGTTCCGCTTTCTCCTCCCCACCCCCATTGACTCCCTCCAGCCTGCCCCCACCCCAGGCCTTCCCCACACTATTGTATCTGTCCATGGGTTATGCATGTATGCATACAAGTTCGAATTTAACTGTTAGTACATGTGATCTTGGCTATTCTGACCTATTCCAATTAAGATACCTACTGGTTTCTGGGAGCAAAAAGCAACAGAATTATTAAATATGGTTCCTGGAAAATACCTATGGAGGATATGTTTTTATTGTAAAAAGCCAGGTCACCTTAAGAAAGGTTACAGAAAACTGAAATGAAATTTAGAAAGAGAAACGATACAGAAGCAAGCACATGGTTGCTCTGAGGACTTTCGAAGGTTCATATAAACATATGAAAATTATTACAGGTTTGGATGTTTCTTATGTCAACAGCAGAAATGAACAGTTAATAAAAATAGTTGAATATTCCATTTACCTAAATGATTAGATCATTCAGATAGATAATTATTAATATGGAAATAATGGCCTTAAATGTCACATTATACCAGATGGACTTAATAGACATTTTTAGAACATTTCATCTCGAAACTGCAGATTATACATTCTTCAAGTACAAACTCATGAAACATTTTCAGGATAGACCACTTAATAGACCACAAAACAAGCCTCAATAAATCAATAAGATTAAAATTATATCAAGCATATTTTCTTTTTTTTTAATGGTTGATGACAGTGATATATTCTTTTTTTTAATTTTTTTATTAATTTTTATTAATTTTTTATACATATCTCCCCATTGCCCCCCCTCCCTCCCAGGCATACCCCGAACCCCCAGTGTCTGTGATCATTGGTTATGCTTATATGCATACATACAAGTCCTTTGATTGATCACTTATCTACCTCACCTAACTTTAATCTTCCTGCTGTAATTTCACAGTCTGTTTGATGCTTTATGATTTTTGTCCTCCTTAGAATTATCAGTCTACTCCCTTTCTGTGCTCCTGATTCTATTATATTCACCAGTTTATTCTGTTGATCAAATTTTTAATTCACTTAATTTTTAGATTCACTTGTTGATAGATATGTATTTGTTGTTCATAATTTTTTGTCTTTTACCTTTTTCTTCTTCCTCTTCTAAAAGACTACCTTTCAGCATTTCATATAATACTGGTTTGGAGTTGATGAACTCCTTTAGCTTTTTCTTCTCTGTGAAGCTCTTTCTCTGCCCTTCAATTCTGAATGATAGCTTTGCTGGATAGATTATTCTTGGTTGTAGGTTCTTGCTATTCATCACGTTGAATATTTCTTGCCACTCCCGTCTGGCCTGCATCATTTCTGTTGAGAAATCAGCTGACAGTCGTATGGGTGCTCCCTTGTAGGTAATGAACTGTTTTTCTCTTGCTGCTTTTAATACTCTCTGTCTTTTGCTATCGGTATTTTAATTATGATGTGTCTTGGTGTGGTCCTCTTTGGATTCCTTTTATTTGGGGTTCTGTGTGCTTCCTGGACTTGGAAGTCTATTTCTTTTACCAGATGTGGGAAGTTTTCAATCATTATTTCTTTAAATAGGATTTCAGTATCTTGCTCTCTCTCTTCTTCTGGCACCCCCACAATTCTGATGTTGGTACGCTTGAAGCTGTCCCAGAGGCTCCTTACATTATCTTCACAGTTTTAGATTCTTTTCTCTTCTTGCTTTTCCAGTTGAATGTTTTCTGCTTCTTTATATTTCAAATTTTTGACTTGATCCTTGCCTTTCTCTAGTCTGCTGTTAGGACTCTGTATAATAGTTTTTATTTCAGTCAGTGTATGTTTAATTTCTAGTTGGTCTTTTTTCATCTTTAGTTGGACGTTTTCCATCTCCTCTTGGGTCTCACTAAATTTATCCAACTTTTCTAGCATATTCTTGAAAAACTTTATAAGCGTGGTTTTGAACTCTATATCCAGTCGTTTTTTTTCCTCCATTTCTTTTGTTTGTAATCCCTTCCCTTGTCTCGGCATTTTCACTATGCTGGGGAAACTTCTGTGTTGAATTCAGCTTTATGATACCAGTCGTTCAAAGCCGCAGAAGCCTCTGTTGAGCTTGGGAGGGGTGGAGTCTCAGGGCTTAAGGGACTGCCTTGCCTTCCAGTCGGCCCCGCCCTCCACGGCCCCTGAGTCTCACGTGACTGGGTAATGGCTGGAGCGGTCCTTGTGTGTACACCCACAGTGCCTCTAACCGCTGCCTTTCCAGCTCCCCTGCGCACCAGGACCACACGAGTCTAGGTCTCCAGGGTTTCATCCGAAACAGGGGTTTAGTGAAGTTAGAAGTGGCACAGTTGGGAGGGTCTGTCTCCTGCCCACTCGGGAAAGCCAGCGGCACAATCAGCAGTCTGTCCTGCGCGCAGTGCCGTGTGCGCCACCAGGCCTTTGATCTTTTGCGACTCCCCTAAATTTCCGTGCACTTCTCCCTTTTCACAGTCCACACTCCCCGCGTATGAGTTTCGGCTGGATCTGGGGTTTAGTGTCGTAGGATAAGGGGTTCAATGCCTTTGAGAGTCTCCGGTTCCCTCCCGCCAGAGAAAGCCAGCCAGGTACTCCGGCACCTGCTCTCTCCTTGCGGGCGTCTCTATACCTCAGCTTTTTGCAGCTCCTCTGGGTTTCCGTGAGCCCCTCTCTTTCCCTTTAGTTGTAGAACTTCCACTCAGCCAGCTTTCCTGTGGTTCTGGATGATGTCCGTTCTGTCTTTTAGTTGTAGTTTTGAAATTGTTGTGCCAGGCAACAGTGTAGGTGTTTACCTATTCCACCATCTTGGATTCCCTCTCAAGCATATTTTCTGATCACAATGGTATGAAGCTAGAAATCAACTATGAGAAGAAATTTAGAAAAACTAAACAATATGCTATTAAATAACCAATGGGTCATAATACTCTTCAGTTCTATCCATGCTGTTGCAAAAGGTACAAGTTCCTTCCTTTTTACAGCAGTGTAGCATTCCATTGTGTAGACAAGCCAAAGTTTTTAATCCACTCATCTGCTGATGCCCACTTAGGCTGTTTCCAAATCTTAGCTATAATAAATTATGCTGCCATGAACATAGCGGTGCATATGTCCTTTCTGATTGGTATTTCTGGTTTCTTGGGATATATGCCTAGAAATGGGATCACTGGGTCAAATGGGAGTTCTGTTTTTAGTTTTTTGAGGAAACTCCATATTTGTCTTCCACAGTGGTTGCACCAGTCTGCATTCCCACCAGCAGTGCACAAGAGTTCTTTTTTCATCCTCACCAGCACTTATAGTTTGTTGATTTGTTGATGATTGCCATTCTGACAGTTGTGAGATGGTACCTCATTGTCATTTTGATTTGCATCTCTTGGATTAGTGACTTTGAGCATGTTTTCCTATGTCTCTTGGCCTTCCTTGTGTCCTCTTTCAAAAAGTATCTATTTAGGTCCATTGCCCATTTTTTTTTTATTGGATTGTTTATCTTCCTTTTATTAAGTTGAATGAGTTCCCTGTAAATGTTGGAGATTTAACCCTTATTGGAGTTAGCACTGGCAAATATGTTCTCTCAAGGTGTTTTCTTGTTTTGTTGATGGTTTCTTTGACTGGACAGAAGCTTTTGTTTTGATGTAGTCCCATTTGTTTATTTTTTCTTTAGTTTCCACTGCCCTAGGAGCTGTGTCAGTGAAGATACTGCTTCAGCATGTCTGAGGTTTTGCTGCTTGTGGATTCCTCTAATATTTTTATGGTTTTCCATCTTATGTTTAGGTCCTTTATCCATTTGGAGTTTATTTTTGTGTATGGTGTAAGTTTGGTAATCAAGATTTTCTTTTCTTTTTTGCATGTGTCAGCAAATTTCCCAGCACCATTTATTAAAGAGACTGTCTTGACTCCATTGTATGTTCATGTCTCCTTTGTCAAATATTAATTGAGCATAGTGGTTTGGGCTTATTTTTGGGTTCTCTATTCTATTCCATTGGTCTATATGCCTGTTCTTGTGCCAATACCAGGCAGTTTTGAAAGCAGTGGTTTTGTAATACATCTTAGTATCTGGTATTGAGATCCCTCCTACTTTGTTCTTCTTTCTCATGATTGCTGCAGCTATTTGTTTTTATTTTTATTTGTATTCCAGATGAAATTTTGGAGAGCTCTTTCTAGATCTGTGAAATATGCTGTTGGTATTTTAATGGGGAGTGCACGAATCTATAGATTGCTTTGAGTAGTATGGACATTTTAATGATGTTGCTTCTACCAATATATGAACACGGTATGTTCTTCCATCTGTTTATGTCTTCCTCTATCTCTTTTTTCAATGTCCTGTAGTTTTCTGAGTAGAGGTCTTTTACCTCCTTAGTTAAGTTTATTCCTATGTTTGTTTGTTTGTTTTTGTTTTGTTTTTGTGCAGTGGTAAATGGGATTTTTTTTAAAAATCTCTCTTTCTGTAAGTTCACTATTGGTGTATAAAAATGCTATAGATTTCTTGGTGTTAATTTTGTATTCTGCTACATTGCCAAATTCATTTATTAAATAATAATTTATGATGGAATCTTAGGGGCTTTTTACGTACAATATCATGTCATCTGTGAATAATGACAATTTTACATCTTCTTTTACAATTTGGATGTCTTTTATTTCTTCTTCTTGTCTGATTTCTTTGACTAGCATTTCCAGTACTATGTTGAACAGGAATGGTGAAAGCAGGCATTCCTGTCTTGTTACTGTTCTTAAGGGAAATGGTTTTACTTTTTGTCCACTGAGCATGATGCTGGCTGTAGGTTTATCATATCAGTCTTTTATTATGTTGAGGTATGATTCTTCTATTCCCACTTTGCTGAGCATTTTTATCAGAAAGGGGTGTTGGACTTTGTCAAATGCTTTTTCTGTATCAATTGATATGATTATGTGATTTTTGTCTCTCAATTTGATTACGTGATGTAACACATTTATTGATTGGTGGATATTGTACCAGCCTGGCATCCCTGGGATAAATACCACTTGGTCATGATGTGTGATCTTTCTAATGTAATGGTAGATCCAGTTTGCTAGAATTTTGTTGAGGATTTTCGCATCTATGTTCATCAGGGATATTGGCCTATAATTGTCTTTCTTTGTGTTTTTTTTTTTAATCTGGTTTTGGGATTAGAGTAATGCTGGCATCACAGAAAGAGCTTAGAAGTGTGCCTTCCTCTTAAAGTTTTTGGAATAGTCTGAGAAGGACTGGTTTTAGTTCTTTGAATGTTCAGTAAAACTCCCCTGAGAAGACATCTGGTCCAGGGCTTTTGTTTGCTGGAAGCTTTTTGATTACTATTTCAATTTCATCAGTAGTTATTGGCCCATTCAGGTTTTTTTATTCTTCCTGATTAAGTTTTGGAAGCTTGAATTTTTCTAGGAATGTGTCCATTTCATCTTTGTCCAGTTTGGTGGAGTAGAGTTATTCACAGTATTTGTTTTTTACAATCCTTTGTATATCAATGAGGTCTGTTGTTATTTCTCATCTTTCATTTCTGATTTTGTTTATTTGGGTCCTCTCTCTTTGTTTCTTGGTAAGCCTGGCTAGAGGTTCATCAATCTTGTTTATCCTTTCAAAGAACCAGCTCTTGGTTTCATTAATTTTTTGTGTTGTTGTTGTTGTTATTGTTACCTATGTTGTTTATTTCAGCTCTGAAATTTATTATTTCCTTCCTTCTGGATACTATGAGCTTTTCTTGTTGCTCTCTTTCTAATTCTTTAAGTTGCAAGGTTAGATAATTTATTACCATTTTTTCTTGTTTTTTGAGGTAGGCCTGTAGAGCTATGAACTGCTTTCATTGTATTCTATAGATTTTGGATTGTTGTGTTTTCATTGTCATTTGTTTCCAGGATGCTTTTTATTACTTCTTTGATTTCTTTGGTAACCCAGTCATTGTTTAATAGCACACTACTTAGCCTTCAAGTGTTTGATTTTTTTTTAATTGTTTTTATTATAGTTGATTTCTAGTTTTATGCCATTGTGATATGAAAAGATGCTTGTTATGATTTCAATCCTCTTGAATTTGAAGAGACTTTGCCTGTGTCCTAATATGTGATCTATCTTTGAAAATGACGAATGTGCACTGGAGAAGAATGTATATTCTGTAGCTTTGGGGTGAAATATTCTGAAGATGTCAATTAAGTTCATCTGATCTAGTGAGTCATTTAGGATTGCTATTTCTTTGCTGATTTTTTGTTTAGAGGATTTATCCAGTGGTGTCAGTGGGGTATTAAAGTCCCCTACTATGATTATATTGCTATCAATCTCTCCCTTGATATTTTCCAGAAGTTGTTTTATGTATTTAGGTGCTCCTATATTGGGTGCGTATATGTTTACCAGAGTTATATCTTCTTGTTGAATTTAGTATTATGAAGTGGCCTTCCTTGTCTATTTTGTCAGATATAAGTATCGCAATCCCAGCTTTTTTCTCATTTCCATTTGCCTGAAAAAAAAAATTTTTCCATCCCTTCACTCTCAGTTTGTGTGAATTCTTTGTTCTGTGGTGGGTCTCTTGCAGACAGCAAATATATGGGTCATGTTTTCTTATTCATTCAGCTACCTTATATCTTTTGGTTGAGGTATTTAATCCATTTACACTTAATGTTATTATTGATAAGTACTTGTTTGTTGTCATTTTTTCTTAATGTTTGTGTTTCTTCTTGCTTTTCTGTTTCATCTTTTTACAGCGATCCCTTTAGCATTTCTTGCATTGCTGGCTTGGTGGTAATAAACTCTCTTAGTCCTGTTTTGTCTGTGAAACTCCTGATTCCACCTTCAATTTTGAATGATAGCCTTGCCTAGTATTCTTGGATTCAGTCCCTTGCTTTGCCATCACTTTGTGTACTTCATTCTATACCCTTCTAGCCTGGTGTGTTTCTGTTGAGAAATCAGTTGATATTCTAATAAGAGATACCTTGTTGGTAACTTTCTTTCTCTCTCTGGCAGCCTTTAAGATTTTTACTTTGTCATTAGTGTTTGCCAATTTAATTATGATGTGTCTAGGTGTCAGTCTTTTGGGGTTCATCTTGTTTGGAACTCTAGACTTGTGTAGTTTTTTTCTTGCCAATATCAGGGAAGTTTTCTGTCTTTATTTCGTCAAACAGGTTTTCTATTCCTTGCTTCTCTTCCTCTCCTTCTGGTACCCCTATATGCGAATATTGTTTTGTTTTGTGTTGTCCCAAAGCTCTCTTAGGCTGTCCTCTTGATTTTTACATTTTCTTTCCAGTTGCTGCTGTGTTTGTATGTGTTTTCCTACCTTGTCTTCTGAACTGCTGGTGCAGTCCTCAGCCTCTTCTAGTCTACTGTTTAAGCCTTTCATGGTGTTCTTTATTGCGGTTATGTCATTTTAATTTCCTCTTGGTTCCTTTTCATGTTGGTGACATTCTCATTCAGCTCCTTATAATTCTTGTTGAGTTGTGTGTATCTGTCATCTAGCCATTTGAGCATCCTTATAACAATTGCTCTGAATTCTTTCTCTGAGAAGTTACTTGCTTCAATTTCATTTAACTCCCTTTCTGGTGATTCCTCTTTCTCTTTCCTTTGGGAATTGCTTTTTTGTCTTCCCATGTTTTGCTGTAATGGTTTAATTGTAGATCTGATTGCTTTTCTACCCAGGTTCTTTTGGGGATGGTGCTACTGGTGTGATCTCTCAGGTCTCCTGTGGTTGGTAATCTAGTGTAGCTCCCAACTTGAGCTATTTGGGTTCTTTTGATGTAGGCCTGTGAGCTGGAAAGGCATAACTGCAGTGTTTAGAAGTCAGCAACCATAGAGGGGGGTGTCCCAATTTTTGCTGTCTTGCACCCTTGGTTGAAATTGCACGTGCTCAGCAGGGACTCACAGTGGCATCCAGGAGCTGTCTGTTGCAGTGTTGGTGCTCAGGAGGCCTGTTCTCTGGAAAGGCATGACTGTGGTGTCCAGAGTTCTGTAGTTGTGGGGTAGGCAGACTTAGCTTTTGCTGCTGCTCCCGTGGTTGGATACACATGCCCCCAATGGCAGCTCATAGTGGCACCCGTGGTGCGTTTGCCAGCAGGGTGTACTGACGCACTCTGAAGGGCCCTGGCGCTGAAGCCATGTGATCACAGTGTCTATGGGCAGGTATCCCAGAAGAGGGAATTCAGAGTTTCTATAGCCCAGCAGTGCACCCGTTTGTATAAGTGCACACCCAGCGGGAGCTCACAGTGGTTTCCAAGGGCTGACTGTGGAGCAGTGGGCTTGGGAGGCCTGCATGCTGGAAAAGTGTGCCACTGTAGTGTCCAGAGTTCTGCAGCTGTGGGGTGGGAAGAATCAGTTTTTCTGCTGTGCCTGTGGTTGGATACACGTGTTTCTAGTGGCGACACACAGGGACACCCATGGTACATTTGCCAGCGTGGCACACTGAAGCACTCTGAAGGGCCCTGGCACTGAAGCTATGCAATTGAGGTGTCTATGGGCAGGTATCCAGGATGAGTGAATTAAGAATTTCTACTGTTGAGGGAAGTGCATCCGGATCTATTTGTCCAAGATTGCACCCAGCGGGGGCTCACAGTGGCTCCCAAGAGCTCCTGTGATAGAAAATGCACAACTATGGCAATGCATTTGCTGGCGCAGAGTTCTGATGCACTCTGAGGGGCCCTGGCACTGAAGGTGCACAGCTGGGGTGTCTGTGGGCAGTTATTCAGGAAAAGGGAATTCAGAATTTCTACTGCAGGGCAGCATGCCCTTGTCTGTACAAAATCAAACCCAGCGGGGCTCACAATGGCTCCCAAGAGTGGCCTGTGGAGTGGTGTGCCTTGGAGGCTTGCACACTGGAAACAGGGAATGTGGTGTCAAGACGTCTGCTGCTGGGGAGGGGGAAGTCGCGCTTACTGCTGCAGAGCAGTACACCTTTAGAGGTGGATATCCCAGGGTCCACGGTCTACAGGTGGGGCAGCAGGATTTTGGCTAGAGTGGCTGCCAGGTCACAGGCAGTGTCCTAGGCCTATCTGGGTGGTGGAGCTGATGAATTCCTAGAAGAGGCCATTCTTCTCTTCAAGATGGTGTGGGCTCTGTGCCTGAGTCCCGCAGTCCAGGGAATGCCTGCAGCTGTGGTAGTCTCTTCCTGTCCCAGAGAGTCTAGTCTGCCAGCTCCAGCTGCTCCTGCCGAATTTAATTGTCCCTTACTCACTCACACACACACACACCACACATATCCACACACTCTCCTTTCATCCCCTCACTCACTCACATCCTCTCCCTCACCTCCGTCCTTCCAGCTGCTATCCAAATTCACACAAGGTCAGTTTCTTGACTCAGCAAGCCATTTTTAAGAAGAAAGTTCATACCTCAAGAAGGCCTACCTCAAGAAACAGGAAAAAATTTCAATTAAACAATCTAAATTTACACATATAGGAACTAGAAAAATAAGAAAAAACAAAACCCGAAGTAAATAAAAGGAAGGAAATAATAAAGATCAGAGCAGAAATAAATGAAATAGTCTTGAAAAATAATAGAGAAGATCAATAAAATTAAGAGCTGGTCTTTGAAAGAATAAATAAAATTGACAACTCTCTAGCAAAATTCACCTAGAAAAAAAGAGAGAGAGAAGCCAAATAAAATCAGAAATGAAAGAGGAGAGACTACAACCAACCCACCAAAATATAAAGGATAATTAATGAATATTATGAACAACTGTCTGGCAACAAATTGGACAATCTAGAAGAAAAGGATAAATTTCTAGAAACATACAACGCTCTAAGACTAAACCAGGAATAAACTGAAAATTTGAACTGACTGATTGATAACAATCAAATTGAAGCAGCAATAACAACAACAACAACAACAACAAAAAACTCCCAACAATAGAAAGCTCAGAACCAGACAGCTTCACAGGTTAAGTCTACTAAACTATTCAAAAAAAATTGAAGAGGAAGGAACACTTCCAAACTTATCCTATGAGGCTATCATTGCCCTGATACAAAAAAAAGAAAAAAAAAGGCTATAAAAAAAAAGGAGATACAGAGAATTACAGTCCAATATTGCTGATGAAAATAGACTAAAAAATTCTGAGCAAAATACAAGCGAACAAAATTCAACAAAACACTAAAAGGAGAACATACCAACATCATCAAGTGGGATTTATACAAGAAGTTGCAAAGGTGTTCAACATCTGCAAAACAATTAATGTGGTTCATCACATTAACAAAACCAAGGATAAAAACCATATAATCATCTCAATAGATGCAGAAAAAGCATTTGACAACATTCAATATTCATTTATAATGACTCTCAACGAAGTGGCTATAGAAGGAACTGACCTCAACATAATACAGGCCATATGCGACAAGCCCACCACTTAGCATCATACTCAAGGGGAAAAGCTCCAAGCTTTCCTCTAAGATCAGAACAAGACAAGGACGTCCACTCCCATCACTTCTAGTCAACACAGTATTGGAAGCCCTAGTCACAGCAACCAGACAAGAAAAAAATAAAAAGAATCCACATTGGAAAGAAAGGAGTAAAACTCACTATTTGCAGATGACATGATACTCTATATAGAGAACCCTAAAGAATCCATTAAAAATTTCATTAAAAATATAGACTCAATACAGTAAAGTAGTAGGATACAATTAATATACAGAAATTCATCATGTTTCTATCACTAATAAAAATCATGGGGAGAAGTTAAGAAAACAGTCCCATTTACAGTTGCATCAAAAAGAATAGGGCACCCCCCACACACACACACATCCACCACCCCTTTGGCCCTGCTGATTCCGAAGTAGCACCTCCTCCCCAACCCGCCTGCCAGTGTGTCACTGCTGCTGCCATGCCCGGAGGTCTCCTTCTCAAGGACAAGGCTCCCAATTTCGAGGCCGCATCTGTTTCCATGACTATCTGGAGGACTCATGGACATTCTCTCCCCGCCTCCATCCCCCCCTCACCTCCTCCACCCCCACCCCCCAACCCCTGCCTCAGGACTTTACAACTGTGTGCACCACAGAGCTTGGCAGAGCTACAAAGCTAGCACCGGAATTTGCCAAGAGGAACATTAAAGCTGACTGCCCTTTCAATAGACTGTGTGGAAGACCATCTTGCCTGGAGCAAGAATATCAATGCTTACAACTGCGAGGAGCCCACATGAAAGTTACCTTTTTCCATCATCTATGACCAGAACTGGGACCTCACCTTCCTGTTGGGCATGCTGGACCCAGCAGAGAAGGATGAGAAGGGCATGTGGATAATGGCATGCATGCTGTTTGTTTTTGGCCCTGATAAGAAACTGAAGCTGTCCATCCTCTACCCTGCCACCACCAGCAGGAACTTTGATGAGATTCTCAGAGTAGTATCTCTCTCCAGCTGACAGCAGAAAAGAGGGTTGCCACCCATTGTTCAGTATTGGTTTGCCCTCAATTCAACTTTTGCTAGTTTTGTGTAGTAAACTTTAACTTTCCTGTATCCTCATTAAAAAAAAGTCTAGTGACATTTTAGGATAAATTATATTTGTTCAAAGATTAGTCTGGCTTCACCCATTATTTCAAGTCAGTTAAACCTGAAAAGAAGTGAAAATTAAGTTAGTTATCAGTTGTTCAAGTGTGTGTACACCTTTTAGGACACCCAAAATACATAAAATGGGTTTCTTGTAGACAAAATAAAAAGTTTAATTAAAAAAAAAAAGTTTAGGGGACCAGATAGTCTTAGATTTGGCACATCACTCCAAATGCAATGAGAAGCCACTGAAGCCTTAAAAAGAGAAGCATTACAGTTCTATTTACCTGGTTTTTGGGTGGACAACTTGGGAAATGTAGAAGATTCTTGGGAAGTTACTGTAGTAGTTGAGGAGGCTTGGACCTATGGAGATGATAATGCTAATGAAGAGGAACAAGAGGCTGGGCATAGAGCCTTTCACCACCCCACGTGAACATGCACTCAACAAGCATGTGCTGAGCACCTCCAGGGCTAGACTCTATCCTTGACTCTACAGATTTATGGGTAAACAACATAGGTCCATGAGCACAAACCTTACATGTGGGGGGAAGGCGCAATAGAAAAAAAAAAGTCAATAAAAAGTTGGGCAGGGAGGGAGGGAATCCAAGATGGCGGCATAGGTAAACACCTACACTGCTGCCTCGCACAACAATTTCAAAACTACAACTAAAAGACAGAACGGACATCATCCAGAACCACAGGAAAGCTGGCGGAGTGTAAGTTCTACAGCTAGAAGGAAAGAGAGGGGCTCACGGAGACCCAGAGGAGCTGCAAAAAGCCGAGGTACAGAGACACGCGTGCTGAGAGAGCGGGTGCCGGAGTACCTGGCTGGCTTTCTCTGGCGGGAGGGAAACGGAGACTCCCAACAGCAATGAACCCCTTATTTTACGACACTAAACCCCAGATCCAGCAAAACTCATACAGGGGAGTTTGGACTGTGAAAAGGGAGAGGTGCATGGAAATTTAGGGGAGTCGCAGAAGATCAGGTCTGGTCTCGCACGCGCACGGTGCTGCGCGCAGGACAGATTGCTGATTGTGCCGCTGGCTTTCCCAAGTGGGTGGGAGACAGACCCTCCGAACTGTGCCACTTCTGAGTCCACTAAGCCGCTGTTTCGGGCGAAACCCTGGGGACCTAGACTCATGTGGTCCTGGTGCGCAGGGGAGCTGGAAAGGCACTGCGGGTGCGCGCACGCACAAGGACCGCTCCAGCCATTACCCAGTCACGTGAGACTCAGCGGTCGTGGAGGGCGGGGCCGACTGGAAGGCAAGGCGGTCCCTTAAGCCCTGAGACTCCACCCATCCCAAGCTCAACAGAGGCTTCTTCGGTTTTGCGTCTGGTATCATAAGGCTGAATCCAACACAGAAGTTTCCCCCGTATAGTGAAAATGCCGAAACAAGGGAAGGGATCACAAACAAAAGAAATGGAGGAAAAAAAACGACTGGATATAGAGTTCAAAACCACGCTTATAAGGTTTTTCAAGAATATGCTAGAAAAATTCGATAAATTTAGTGAGACCCAAGAGGAGATGAAAAAGAATCAACTAGAAATTAAACATACACTGACTGAAATAAAAAATATTATACAGAGTCCTAACAGCAGACTAGAGAAAGGCAAGAATCAAGTAAAAAATTTGAAATATAAAGAAGCAGACAACATTCAACTGGAAAAGCAAGAAGAGAAAAGAATCCAAAAATGTGAACATAATGTAAGGAGACTCTGGATAGCTTTAAGTGTACCAACATCAGAATTGTGGGGGTGCCAGAAGAAGAAAGAGAGCAAGACACTGAAAAGCTGTTTAAAGAAATAATGACTGAAAACTTCCCACATCTGGTAAAAGAAATAGACTTACAAGTCCAGGAAGCACACAGAACCCCATATAAAAGGAATCCAAAGAGGACTACACCAAGACACATCATAATTAAAATACCAAGAGCAAAAGAGAAAGAGATAATATTAAAAGCAGCAAGAGAAAAACAGTTTATTACCTACAAGGGAGCACCCATACGACTGTCAGCTGATTTCTCAACAGAAACGATGCAGGCCAGACGGGAGTGGCAAGAAATATTCAACGTGATGAATAGCAAGAACCTACAACCAAGAATAATCTATCCAGCAAAGCTAACATTCAGAATTGAAGGGCAGATAAAGAGCTTCACAGATAAGAAAAAGCTAAAGGAGTTCAACTCCAAACCAGTATTATATGAAATGCTGAAAGGTACTCTTTTAGAAGAGGAAGAAGAAAAAGGTAAAAGACAAAAAATTATGAACAACAAATACATATCTATCAACAAGTGAATCTAAAAATTAAGTGAATTAAAAATTTGATCAACAGAATAAACTGGTGAATATAATAGAATCAGGAGCACAGAAAGGGAGTGAACTGATAATTCTCAGGGGGGAAGGGGTGAGGGGTGTACAGAGAGAGACTGGACAAAAATCATACACCTATGGATGAGATCAAAGGGAGGGAGCTAAGGGCAGAGGGAGGGGTGGGAGCTGGGTGGAGGGGTGCTATGGAGGGGAAAAAAGAGAAACAAATGTAATAATCTGAATAATAAAGATTTAATTTAAAAAAATAGTTGGGCAGGGATTAAGTCGTCTGCTGAAATAACATAGGAAATGTTGACAGGGGGACCACTCAGGTGATTAGGATGGGCAACCAGGAAGAGGTGACAAATTTCACGAAACCTTGCACTTGTACCAGAGGCTCAATACACAGTATCCACTAACATCAGTATCATTAGTACAAAACAAAGTACTGTGTGATTTTGTTTTGGGTGAAAACTCTGCCATCAAAATGGCTTACATGTCCCAATATTCTTCCTTTATTACTCTCTAAGAGGACCACCACAACCAGGATACCATTTTATTTATTTATTTTTAATGAATTTATTGGAGTGACATTAGTTAATAAAATTATATGTTTCAAGTATAAAATTCCATAATACATCTGTATACTGTATTATGTGTTCACTCCTCCAAGTCAAGTCTCCTTCTATCCCATTTATCTCCCCGATACTCTCTTCTATATCCCACTACCCTCTGGTAATCACCTTACTATTATTGTCTGTGTCTATGAATTTGTTTTTGTGTGTGGTTTTTTTGCTTAATTCCTTCATCCTTTTCACCTAACCCCACAAACCCCTCAGCTATCAGATCTGTTTGTTTGTTAATTTATCTTGTTCATTAGATTCCACATATAAGTAAAATCATATGGTATTTGTCTTTCTCTGACTGGCTTATTTCACTGAGTATAATACCTACTAGGTCTATCCATGCTGTCAGAAAAGATAAGATTTCCTTCTATTTTTATGGCTGAGTAGTATTCTGTTATGTAAACATACTACAGATTTTTTATTCACTCCTCTACTTATGAACACTTAGGTTGCTTCCAAATCTTGGCCATTTTAAATAATGCTGCAATGAATATAGGGGTGCATATATTCGTTCGAATTAGTGTTTTGGATCTCTTCGGATATATTTCTAAAAGTGGAATCACTGAGTCATAAGGCAGTTCCATTTTTTAAAAATATATTTTTACTGATTTCAGAGAGGAAGGGTAAGGGGGAGAGAGAAACATCAATGATAACAGAGAATCATTGACTGAGCTCGAAATCCAGGCATGTGGCCCAATTGAGAATCGAACCATGACTTCCTGGTTCATAGATTGAAACTCAAACACTGAGCACACAGCCAGTGTATGACAGTTCCATTTTTATTTTTTTTTTAGGAAATTCCGTAACATTTTCCACAGTGGCTACAATCTGCATTTTCATCAATAGTGCATGAAGTTTCACTTTTCTCCACATCTTTGCCAACACTTGTTTGTTGATTTCTTGATGACAGCATTCTGACAAGTGTGAGGTGCTATCCTGTTGTAGTTATAATTTACATTTCTCTGATGTCAATCTGAATACACCAATTACAGCTAATGAAATTGAAGCAATAATCACAAAACTTCCAACAAAAAAAAATCCTCAATTGGATAGCTTTACAGGTCAACTTTACCAAACATTCAAAGAAGAAGTAATACCTATCATCCTCAAACTATTCCAAAAAATTCAATAGGAGTAAAGACTCCCAAGTTCATTTTACAAGGCTAGCATTATCCTAATTCCAAAACTAGATAAAGACACTATAAAGAAAGAAAATATAGGCCAATATCCCTGATGAATATAGATGCTAAAATCCTCAACAAAATATTAGCAAACTGAACCCAGCAATATATTGAAAAGATCATACACCATGATAAAGGATGAAAGGTTGTACAATATCCGCAAATCAATAAATGTGATGCATCACATAAACAAAATGAATAACAAAAATCACATGATGGCCAAAACCGGTTTGGCTCAGTGGATAGAGCATCAGCCTGCAGACTGAAAGGTCCCGGGTTCGATTCTGGTCAAGGGCATGTACCTTAGTTGTGGGCACATCCCCAGTAGGGGGCATGCAGGAGGCAGCTGATAGATGTTTCTCTCTCATCAATGTTTCTAATTATCCCTCCCCCTTCCTCTCTGTAAAAAATCAATAAAATATATATATTTTTAAAAAAGCCGAAACCGGTGTGGCTCAGTGGATAGAGCATTGGTCTGCAGACTGAAGGTCCCAGGTTTGATTCCGGTCAAGGGCATATACCTTGGTTGTGGGCACATCCCCAGTAGGGTGCGTGCAGGAGGCAGCTGATCTATGTTTCTCTCTCATGGATGTTTCTGGCTCTCTCTCCCTCTCCCTTCCTCTCTGTAAAAAAAGCAATAAAATATATATATATTTTAAATCACATGATCATATCAATAGATGCAGAAAAAAACATCAGATAAAACCCAACACCCATTTATAATAGAAACTCTCAGTAAAGTGGGGCTTGAGGGAATGTACCTCACAGATATGACAAACCCACAGGCAACCTCATATTCAATGAGCAAAAACTAAAAGCATTTCCCTTAAGATCTGGAACACGAAAGAGATGCCCTCTTTCACCACTGTTATTCAACACAGTACTAGAAGTCTACTAAAAGTCCTAGCCACAGCAATTAAACAAGAAGAACTAAAAAGCATCCAAATTGAAAGTAAGAAGTAAAACGTCATTACTTGCAGATGACATGATACTGTATATAGAGAATCCTAAAGATTCTACACCAAAATACTAGAACTGATAAATGAATTTAATAAAGTAACAGGTACAAAATAAATATTCAGAAATGCCAACAGACAGATATTTTTATAAATCCATAATAAACAAACAGAAAGCAAAACTAAGAAAACAATCCCTACTGCATCAAAAAATGCCTCAGAATAAATTTAACCAAGAATGCAAAAGATCTGTACTCAGAAAATTGTAAGACAGTGAAGAAAGAAATTGAAGCAGATACAAATAAGTGGAAGCATACACTTTCTTCATGGACAGGAAGAATTAACATTAAAATGTCCATACTATATAAAGAAATCTATAGATTCAGCACAATCCCTCCCTATCAAAATACCGATGGTATATTTCACAGAACGGTGAAGGATAAAATAACCCACCAATAATAAAATAATAGCTACCATTAAGGACTATCCTTACCCAATCAACCTAAGATCACCAGGAGTCAGTAACGTTTAACAAGAGTCAGTTTACTGACTCACTGCAGTGAGAGTGCTACCCCACGGTTCCTTGCAAACATTATCCGTACGACTCACAACCCTGAAGATTGTATTATTGCCCTAATTTTACTCATTGAGAAACTATAGCTCAGAGAAGGGTTCTTCTTCAAAGTCTCATGGCTACCAAATCCCTGTCCATCTAACCCCCAAACCCTCACAGAGAAACAGAGTAATTCTACCCCAGCCCAAGTAAACCCATAAAATGTCCATAAGATACTGTAAGCCAGTGGCTCACAAACTTTTCTTCTGACCAGTGAGAAGCGAGCAGCCAGCCAGGCAGGCAGGGCTTCTAAGAAAGCTTTCCCTTCCCCTTTGCCTTCACTCTTGGCTGCCACACCCTCCATCTTCATCACTCATTCCTGCCAGGGCCACAGTTATGGTACCTGGAGGCCCAGCTTCCACTGGAAACCATGAGGTGCTAAGCATGAGGTGCTAATGTGCTAAGGAAGATGGCACAGAGAGAACAGAAAATGCCTCGATCCCGGCACCTCTGTTAGCAACATCTACCTCTGACATCTTGTCATTGGAACTATGGGAAGAAGAAGAAACAGCCCGCATACGATAGATAGGCAGATATCACCAGAAAAGGAAGTAAACGAAATAGAAGCAGAAATAAGCCTGCCAGAGAAAGACTTCAGAGAAATGATCATAATGTGGATGAAAAGAATGGAAGACAAATTCGACAATATGAGTAAGAGCCAAGAGGAAATGAAGAAGACCCAAGAGGAAATGAAGAAGAATCAAGAAGAAATGCGCAGAGGAATCCAAGATGGCGGCATAGGTAAACACCTACACTGCTGCCTCGCATAACAATTTCAAAACTACAACTAAAAGACAGAACGGACATCATCCAGAACCACAGGAAAGCTGGCTGAGTGGAAGTTCTACAACTAGAGGGAAAGAGAGGGGCTCACAGAGACCCAGAGGAGCTGCAAAAAGCTGAGGTATGGAGACGCGCGAGGAGAGAGTGGGTGCCGGAGTACCTGGCTGGCTTTCTCTGGCGGGAGGGAAATGGAGACTCTCAATGCCATTGAACCCCTTATCCTACGACACTAAACCCCAGATCCAGCCGAAACTCATACGGGGGTAGTCTGGACTGTGAAAAGGGAGAAGTGCACGGAAATTTAGGGGAGTCGCAAAAGATCAAAGGCCTGGTAGCGCGCACGGCACTACACGCAGGACAGACTGCTGATTGTGCCGCTGGCTTTCCCGAGTGGGCAGGAGACAGACCCTCCCAACTGTGCCACTTCTGACTCCACTAAGCCTCTGTTTCGGACGAAACCCTGGAGAGCTAGACTCGTGTGGTCCTGGTGTGCAGAGGAGCCAGAAAGGCAGCGGTTAGAGGCACTGCAGGCGCGCGCACAAGGACCGCTCCAGCCATTACCCAGTCACGTGAGACTCAGGGCCGTGGAGGGCAGGGCTGACTGGAAGGCAAGGCAGTCCCTTAAGCCCTGAGACTCCACCCCTCCCAAGCTCAAAAGAGGCTTCTGCGGCTTTGCACATCTGGTATCATAAAGCTGAATTCAACACAGAAGTTTCCCCGGCATAGTGAAAATGCCGAGACAAGGGAAGGGATTACAAACAAAAGAAATGGAGGAAAAAAAATGACTGGATATAGAGTTCAAAACCACGCTTATAAGGTTTTTCAGGAATATGCTAGAAAAGATGGATAAATTTAGTGAGTCCCAAGAGGAGATGAAAAAGGATCAACTAGAGATGCAAAAGATTCAACTAGAGATGGAAAAGGTCCAACTAAAGATGAAAAAAGACCAACTAGAAATTAAACATACACTGACTGAAATAAAAACTATTATACAGAGTCCTAACAGCAGGCTAGAGAAAGGCAAGGATCAAGTAAAAAATCTGAAATATAAAGAAGCAGAAAACATTCAACTGGAAAAGCAAGAAGAGAAAAGAATCCAAAAATGTGAAGATAATGTAAGGAGCCTCTGGGACAGCTTCAAGCGTACCAACATCAGAATTGTGGGGGTGCCAGAAGAAGAGACAGAGTAAGATACTGAAAACCTATTTAAAGAAATAATGACTGAAAACTTCCCACATCTGGTAAAAGAAATAGACTTACAAGTCCAGGAAGCACACAGAACCCCAAATAAAAGAAATCCAAAGAGGACACATCATAATTAAAATACTGAGAGCAAAAGACAGAGAGAGAATATTAAAAGCAGCAAGAGAAAAACAGTTCATTACCTACAAGGGAGCACCCATACGACTGTCAGCTGATTTCTCAACAGAAACGATGCAGGCCAGACGGGAGTGGCAAGAAATATTCAACGTGATGAACAGCAAGAACCTACAACCAAGAATAATCTATCCAGCAAAGCTATCATTCAGAATTGAAGGGCAGAGAAAGAGCTTCACAGAGAAGAAAAAGCTAAAGGAGTTCATCAACTCCAAACCAGTATTATATGAAATGCTGAAAGGTACTCTTTTAGAAGAGGAAGAAGAAAAAGGTAAAAGACAAAAAATTATGAACAACAAATACATATCTATCAACAAATGAATCTAAAAATTAAGTGAATTAAAAATTTGATTAACAGAATTAACTGGTGAATATAATAGAATCAGGAGCACAGAAAGGGAGTAGACTGATAATTCTCAGGAGGACAAAAATCATAAAGCATCAAACAGACTGTGAAATTATAGCAGAAAGATTAAAGTTAGGTGAGGTAGATAAATGATCAATCAAAGGACTTGTATGTATGCATATAAGCATAACCAATGATCACAGACACTGGGGGGTCGGGGTATGCCTGGGAGGGAGGGGGGGCAATGGGGAGATACGTATAAAAAATTAATAAAAATTAATTAAAAAATTTAAAAAAAGAAGAAATGCAAGAAGAAATAAAAAATGACATCACTGCTTTAGAGAACTCAATAAAAGCATCAAAAGTAGACTAGAAGAAGGAGAGGACTGCATCAGTGAGCTAGAAGACAGAATAGGAAAAAATACACACGAACAGCAGCTTCTAGAAAAAAAAAATTAAAAAGCAAGAGGAGAGCCTAAGGGAACTTTGGGATAACACGAAAAAAAAACAACATCCGCATAATTGGGGTTCCAGAAAGAGTGGAAACTGAACAAGGATTAGAGAACCTGTTTGAAGAAATAATGACAGAAAATTTCCCCAATATAGGAAAGAAAAAACCCACACAAATCCAAGAAGCTCACAGAGTCCCAAGCAAAATGAACCCCACAAAACCGACACCAAGGCACATTATAATTAAATTGGCAAACACCGACGACAAAGTGAGAATCTCAAAAGCAGCCAGAGAGAAACAGAAAGTTACCTACAAAGGAACCCCCATAAGACTAGCTACCGATTTTTCAACAGAAACTCATCAGGCCAGAAGGGAATGGAATGAAATACACAAAGTGATGCAAAGGAAGGGAAGAATACTGTACCCTGCAAGGCTTTCAATCAAAATTGAAGGTGAAATCAGAAGCTTCACAGACAAAAAAAGGACTAAGGGAATATATTAGCATCAAACCAGCAATGTCAGAAATGTTAAAGGGTCTGTTGTAATAAAAACGAATAGTAAGCGAAGAAGGAACTCTGGGCTACAGACTAAAAATGGCGACAGATAAATACCTATCAATAATAACTTTAAATGTAAATGGATTAAATGCTCGAATCAAGAGACATAGGGTAATCGATGGGATAAGAAAACATGATCCACATATGTGCTGTCGACAAGAAACCCACCTCAGGAAAAGAGATGCACACAGATTGAGGGTGAAGGGATGGAAGATGGTATTTCAGGCAAATGGAAATGAAAAAAAAGCTGGGGTTGCAATACTTATATCTGAAAAATTAGATCTCAAAGTGAAGGACATAACAAGAGATAAAGAAGGACACTTCATAATACTAAAGAAAACAATCCAACAAGAAAAAATAACTCTGGTAAACATATGCGCACCCAATATAGGAGCACCTAAATACATAAAAAAACTCCTGGAGGGTATTAAGGGAGAGATTGACAGCAATACAATCGTAGTAGGAGTCTTTAATACCCCACTGTCACCATTGGACAAATCCTCTAAACAAAAAATCAGCAAAGAAACATCAATCCTAAATGACTCACTAGACCAGATGGAATTAATTAACATCTTCAGAACATTCCACCCCAAAGCCACAGAATATACTTTCTTCTCCAGTGCACATGGGTCACTTTCAAAGATAGACCATATGTTGGGTCATAAGAAAAGTCTCTTCAAATTCAAGAAGATGGAAATCATATCAAGCATTTTCTCAGACCACAGTGGCATAAAACTGGAAATCAACTATAATAACAACAATAGAAAGAAATCAAACTCATGGAGACTAAACAGCATGTATTAAACAACAACTGGGTAACCAGAGAGATCAAGGAAGAAATACAAAACATCATGGCAACAAATGACAATGACAACACAACAATGCAAAATTTATGGGACACATAAATTTCCCCTTGAGAGGGAAGTTCAGAGCCCTACAAGCCTACTGCAAAAAACAGGAAACAATGGTAATAAATTATCTAACCCTACAACTCAAAGAGCTAGAATGGTAATAAATTACCTAACCCTACAACTCAAAGAGCAACAAAAAAAGCCCAGTGTACGCAGAAGGAAGGAAATAGTGAAGATCAGAGCAGAGATAAACAACTTGGAGACCAAAGAAACAAATTCAAAAGATCAACAGAACCAAGAGCTGGTTCTTTGAAAGGATAAACAAGATTGATGGACCTCTACCCAGGCTCACCAAGAAGCAAAGAGAAAAGACCCAAATAAACAAAATCAGAAATGAAGAGAAATAACAACAGACCCTACAGATATACAAAGGATTGTTAAAAAATACTATGAACAACTCCATTCCAACAAATTGGACAACCTGCAAGAAATGGACATTTCCCTAGAAAAATATAATCTTCCAAAACTCAACAAGGAGGAATTAAACATCTCACTAGTCCAATAACTATAGAAGAAATTGAAGCAGTCATCAAAAAGCTTCCAGCAAATAAAAGCCCGGGACCAGATGGCTACACAGGAGAGTTTTACCAAATATTCAAGGAAGAATTAAAACCTATCCTCCTCAGACTATTCAAAAACATACAAGAAGAAGGAACACTTCCAAACACCTTCTATGAAGCCAGCATCACCCTAATACGAAAACCAGATAAAGACAACACAATGAAAGAGAATTATAGGCCAATATCTCTCATGAACAGAGATGCCAAAATCCTCAACAAAATTCAAGCAAATTGGATCCAGCTGTACACCAGAAAGATCATACACCATGACCAAGCAGGATTCATCCCAGGAATGCAGGGATGGTACAGTATCTGCAAATCAATAAACATGATACATCACATAAACAAAATGAGAGATAAAAATCACATACTCATATCAATTGATGTAGAAAAAACAGTTGACAAAATCCAACACATTTTCTTGATTAAAAACTCTCAGCAAAGTGAGAATAGAAGGATCATACCTCAACATCATAAAAGCCATATATGATAAACCCACAGCTAACATCATACTCAATGGGCAAAAACTAAAACTATTTCCCCTAAGAACGGGAACAAGACAGGGATGCCCACTCTCACCTCTCCCGTTCGACATAGTACTGGAAGTATTAACCATTGCAATTAGACAAGAAGAAGAAATAAAAGGCATCCAAATTGGAAAAGAAGAAGTAAAGCTGTCCTTATTTGCAGATGACATGATACTCTACATAAAAAACCCAAAGGACTCCATTCAAAAACTAATTGACTTAATTAATGAATTTGGCAATGTAGCAGGATACAAAATTAATGCTAAGAAGTCTGTGGCATTTCTATACACTAATAGTGAAATTACAGAAAGAGAGACTAAAAAAGTAATCCCATTTACCATCGCACCAAAAAATTAAGATACCTAGGAATAAACCTAACTAAACAGGTAAAAGACCTATATGTAGAAAACTACAGGACACTGAAAAAAGAGATAGAGGAAGATGCTAACAGATGGAAGAACATACCATGCTCATGGATTGGGAGAATCAACATCATTAAAATGTCCATACTACCCAAAGCAATCTATAGATTCAATGCACTACCCATTAAAATACCAATGACATATTTCACAGACCTAGAAAGAATTCTTCATAGATTCATCTGGAACAAAAAAAGACCACGAATAGCCACAGCAATTCTGAGAAAGAAGAAAAAAGTAGGTAGGATCTCAATTCCAGATTTCAAGCTATATTACAAAGCAACTGTTCTCAAAACAGCCTGGTACTGGCATAAGAACAGACATATAGACCAATGGAATAGAATAGAGAACCCAGATATCCACCAAAACCACTATGCTCAACTAATATTTGACAAAGGAGGCATGAACATTCAATGGAGCCAAGATAGCCTCTTCAATAAATGGTGTTGGGAAAACTGGACGGATACATGCAAAAAAATGAAACTGGACCACCAACATACACCAAATACAAAAATAAACTCAAAATGGATACAGGACTTAAACATTAGAAGGGAAACCATAAAAATACAAGAGGAATCCACAGGCAGCACAATCTCAGACATATGCCGAAAGAACTTCTTCACTGATACTGCTCCAAAGGCAATTGAAGCTAAAGAAAAAATAAACAAATGGGACTACATCAAAATAAAAAGCTTTTGCACAGCAAAAGAAACCATCAACAAAACAACAAGAAAGACCACTGTATGGGAGAACATATTTGCAAATGTTATCACTGATAAAGGTTTAATCTCCAAAATCTACAGCTAACTTATACAACTTAATAAAAGGAAGATAAACAATCCAATAAAAAAAAAATGGGCAATGGACCTAAATAGAACCTTTTCGAAAGACAACAGATGGAAGGCCAAGAGACCACATGAAACATGTTCAAAGTCACTAATCATCCAGGAAATGCAAATCAAAACGACAATGTGAAACCATCTTACACAGGTCAGATGACAATCATCAACAAATCAACAAACGACAAGTGTTGGCGAGGATGTAGAGAAAAAGCAACCCTTGTGCACTGTTCGTGGGAATGCAGACTGGTGCAGCCACTGTGGAGAACAGTATGGAGTTTCCTCAAAAAACTAAAAATGGATCTCCCATTTGACTCTGTAATCCCACTCTTAGGTATTTATCCTAAGAAATCACAAACACCAATCAGAAAGGATTTATGCACCCCTATGTTCATAGCAGCACAATTTAAATAGCTACAATTTGAAAACAGCCTAGGTGCCCGTCAGCAGATGAGTGGATCAGAAAACTATGGTACATATACACAATGGAATTCTATGCTGCCATTAAAAAGAAGGAATTCTTACCATTTCCAGCAACCTGGTTGGAACTGGAGAGCCTTATGCTTAGTGAAATAAGCCAGTCAATGAAGGAGAAGCATCACATGATCTCACTCATTTGTGGATAATAAAGAACATTATAAAATGATGAACAAAAGGATAGATACAGAGGCAGTAAAGCATTAAACAGACTGTGAAATTACAGCAGGAAGGTTAAGGTTAGGTGAGGTAGATAAGAGATCAAAGGACTTGTATGCATGCATATAAGCATAACCAAGGAACATAGACACTGAGGGGTTGGGGTATGCCGGGAGGGAGAGGGGGCAATGGAGAGAGATGTATAAAAAATTAATTTATATATATATATATATAAAAAAACATATTTCAGTGGCACTCTACCTTAGAAATGCTACTTGAATGACTCATGGGATGTCCCAAAGTCTTCTCATTCTGCAAGAAAACCAAACAGGGGATTAAAATGTGCAAAGAACAAGTAATTGATCACAACAATGGTATTGACAAATCATTCCCTCAACTAGAATTTGCTGAACATAAACTACTATGTCCTGGGTAAGCTAATATATTATGGAGAATTTGGCAAAGATGAATAAAACAATAGTCCCTTCCCTAAAGGAACTTAACAAGGAAAAAACAAAACAAAACAGGAATTTGGAATTAACTGTAAAAATAAGAGGGCAGTAAATGTCTTATGACACATTCAAGTGGTCACAGCCAAGAAATGGCATGCTCAGATGTGTGTGGGGTGGTCCATTCTGAGGACCCTGTAAAACGGGGGGTGGGGTGGGAGGAGGAGGGAGAAAGCAGAACAGCTGATAATATCTCATTCATTTGGTTGTCAACTCAACAGGGATGTGGCACAGCTCACATCTATTCCCTCAAGCTGTTTCTCCTGCTGAATCAGAGAAATCTGAGTCAGGCTAGCTTCTTCCCTCTCACCCCTCTCCACATTCAGTCACAAAGTCTTATATCAAATTCTTCCACCTTAATGCCTCTCAATCTCATCTCCATTTACATTGTCAAAGAATCGTTTAGGTCTCTTCATTTTTCAATTGGAATTCTTGAATAACTTCCTAACTGGTCTTTCTGGTTTTAAATTGACAGTCCTAAGACATATTGTTATGGACTGAATTGCATCCCCCCACATTCATATGTTGAAGTCCTAACCCCTAGTGCTCAGAATGTGACTATATTTGAAAATGGGGCCTTTAAATTAGGTCATCTTATTAGGATGGGCCCTGATCCAATATGAATGGTGTCCTTATAAGAAGAGGTAATTAGGACTCAGATATACCTAGAGGGAATACCATGTGATGACATAGGGAAAAGATAGCCATGTACAAGCCAAGGACAGAGGCCTCAGAAGGAACCAAACCTGCTGGCACTTTAATCTCAAACTTTTAGCCTCTAGATTGTGAAAAAATTCCTACTGTTTACACCACCCTGTCTGTGATAGTTTGTTATGGCAGCCCTAAAAATGAATATAACAATCTTCCACACTATAACCTTCTTTAAAAATGAGTGTTTCAAGTATAAATCTGATTTTTAAAAATAATAAAGTAACTTTCCCTTAATACATTCATCCTTGTTCTAAACTCAATTAGGAGGGAAAGAAACTATTACAAATGGAAGAGTTGTGATATTTCTTGTATTCTTAAAATCATTTATTCTCTACTTAGGTAGCATTGTATGCAATTACCTGGGGAAGACCAGAGAAGGTTGAGATGTGATTAGCAGATAAAATTCTTTTGTCAGTCAGAGATACAAAAGAGCTAGTAGATCATTTAAAAATTCCTTGAGGAAGAGTTGATTCCATTCTACCATGGCTCTCCTTAAAGAGATCAAGCCATCAATAAAGTTTTAACTTCCCCCTTCCCCCTCAACCCACCCAACTACAGACTGCCTTGACTTCTGTACACTTGGCTTTTGAACATTCACTATCCCTAATATGCTAATGAAGAAGTAATTCAGTATCTCCCAAGTGGCCTGCTGACCGGCACTCATTTTACCAATGCTGTCTTCTTTATCTTTACAGCAATGTGGAATATTTTTGCTATATCCTCTATTTTATAAACCTGAGTGGAAACCGAAGCTCAGGTCTCTTTAGTGTAATACAATACAGACAATGCTATTAAGTGTTTAGTATCAATGGAATATTTGTTGGTTTTAAGTTAGTCAATTAGTTATAAAGGAAAAGAACATATTTATAAAGTATACTCAGAGTGTTGGCAATATGTTTCCAAAGACTGTTTAAAAAAACAAAATAGCTTAATTAGGAGTTTCATTCAATCATCATGTTCACACATTCACTCATTAAGAATGGAAAGTCCCTCTGTTCATAGAACAGGTAAATCTGTAACCATTTAAGTTTTATTCACGAATCAAGAATGTGTTACAGACAAACACAGGGTACTTCTGTGAATCCAGGCTTAACGGCTCATGCACCAGAGATTTACTATTAAATTTTCATTTAGTCTGCTAAATTAAAACAAAAATAATATACACCTTGGGTTATCTGTATACAAAACCAATTATAATCACCATTACAAAAAAATGGCCAGTTTAAAACCAGCTAGAAACATACAGAGAAGTTCTGAAGTATGAAGAAAAACAATAATTCATTCTGACATTCATCATTCCATAAAGAAGAAATATTATGGTGGGGAGAGGACTAGCAGTTAAGCTAGATAACATTAGAAATCCAGATTGAGAACTAAAAGTTGCTCTTTGTCTTATGAACTTGGGACATAAATTTAATGATTCAAGCTTTTATTTTGATTCCCTTGTTAAAACAATAAAATGCATTGGTAAAATCAAATAAATAACTAGTCCCAAAAGATGCAGATGTTTTAAAGTCTGAAGCCTATCGACATTTAGGATTGCTTCTCTACTGCTTGGTAGGAAATTAACAATTCATTTCCAACAGATTTTCACCCCTTAAATATTGCAACATTTATTTGGACTAAATGGCAAATCTAACAAGCTCAGAACCATAACAGACCTATTTTTCAACAAGCAAATCTCAGGATTCATTCCACTCAGTTATTCATTTATTCCATCCTAAATACTATGTGACTACCAAATGCGAACAGCTATATCAGTAACAGAATATGGGCAAAAATAAATGTGGCTCTTAGGCCTGTTCCAATTATGACATTACCATAGAACTGCTTCGAACATGTTTTCATGAGGAATGTCAACTAGGGAAAAGATGAAGAATGACATAAAAAAAGCACATCTCTGAGTCATATCAGAATAGAGGGAGTGACACCATTCTCTCCTATGCAACACAGGCATGTTTCTTAATGAGAAGGCAACTTTACCAACATCAATGTCAAGAACTGGAATTGGGCATTCCAAGGAGAACAAGAGCTCCTTTCCAGTTCAAGCTGCACCTAAGCTAATAACCAAGTAATAAAAAACCTTGGCCAATTATTTCCATACAATAGGCCCACTGCATGAAAATTTGTGCACTGGGGGGAGGGGGAGAGAGTGTCCCAAGCTCAGCCTGTGCACTCGCACAGTCTGAGAGCCCTGAGGCATGTCCAACTGATGGTTTAGGCCCACTCCCTACAGGGAATGAATGGGCCTAAGCCAGTCTGGCCTCCCTCTGCTGGAGGTAACTGGTGGGCCCATCAGGGGATGGTGCCAGCCTGTGAGCGGCTGGCCCCACCCCCCCATTGCCCCACTACCTCTGCTGGTGGCCTTCTTTTGTAGGAGGTGACCGGCTGGGCCATGGTTGGCAAACTGTGGCTCACAAGCCACATGCGGCTCTTTGGCCCCTTGAGTGTGGCTCTTCCACAAAATATCACATGTGGGCGCGCACATACAGTGCGATTGAAACTTCATGGCCCATGCACAGAAGTCGGTTTTCAGCTCTCAAAAAAAATTTCAATCATTGTACTGTTGATATTTGGCTCTGATGACTAATGAGTTTGCCAACCACTGGGCTGGGCGATCGCGGGACTGCACCAGCTAGCGAGCAGCCAGCCCTGCTCCCCCTCTCCCATTGTCCCTCTGCTGCCACAGGATGCCAGCACACACACCCCTCAATCCCCATCCCCTCCCTCTGTCTACTGGCACCCGCCTTGGCTGGCCTGGTGCCACCCGCTCGCCGGCCTCACCCTCCTCTCCTCCCCCCGTCAACCGATCATTCTGCTGTTCCACCAATTTGCATATTAGACTTTTATTACATAGGATAATCTTTAATACATTCAGTAACTGCTTGATTGGTCCTCCATTTTTTAACCCAGGGAGAGATGAAAGTCTCTGTGTCACTTCTGGAAACAGAAACTGTTATCCTCCTTCCTCAGAGACAGCATCAGGTGACCCTATGCTGTGAGACACACACCTCCCTGACTAGCTCCATCCCCATGTCTTTTTGGTGGGCTCTTTTTTCTACACTGAACATGAATGTTCCATAGAACACAGCTTCATGCCCTCTTCTTGTTTATTTTCTCCCTTAGACTAGTACTTCTAAAACACTGCCACTTGAATCAGTTAGGGATGTTCCTAAAATGCAGACTGTGGTTTGGTAGGTCTGAGGTGCACTGAGGTTGCTCATTTCTAAGAAACTCCCAGGTGACTTCCATGCTACTGGTTCCCAGACTACACTTCACATGCAAGTTTCACCAAATCCTGGGCCAAAGTAATCCATAAAGGTTATGACTCCTTTTTTAAAAACTGAGGTGTAAGTGAACATCATGATTCATGTTTTTAAGTAAATCATAAATCATGACTATTGTAAAACTAAATTTCTGTGTAAAAGACAGCAGTGAGCTCACCAGTGAGTCAATACAAATGAATCAATCAGAAAACAGACTGATCTATAGATTGGGAAATACTAAGTCTGAGGGTGTGAGAAAAGTTTTGTTAATGTAAGAAGTTACAAAGTCACAAAGATAAAACTCAGCTCTTTTGAAGAATAAAGACATATCATAATCTGGCCAGTCCTGTCAATGATTTGCAAGTCCATATGTAGCTCCAATACAATGTCCTTTTTTTTCCCTAACCTACATTATTTATTTTAATATAATAATAAATTACAGTTTATTGACAGACATAGACACCAGGGGGGTGAGGGCATGAATGGGAGTGGGGTGAGGGGGAATGAGGGGATAAGGATATATATGTAATACCTTAATCAATCAATAAATAAAAAAATACAATGGCCGAAACCGGTTTGGCTCAGTGGATAGAGCATCGGCCTGGAGACTGAAAGGTCCCAGGTTCAATTCCAGTCAAGGGCATGTACATTGGTTGCGGGCACATCCCCAGTAGGGAGCGTGCAGGAGGCAGCTGATTGATGTCTCTCTCTCATCGATGTTTCTGGCTTTCTATCCCTTTCCCTTCCTCTCTGTGAAAAATCAATAAAATATATTTAAAAAAAAATACAATGTACTTTGGGGGCAGAGCTGAAACACAGAGCCCACAGAGACCAAACATGTCCTGGAAGCCAAGAATTAACATGAAGATAATGAGATGAGATGTCTAAACAAGTTTCTGGGATTCTACAAAAAGGCGTCAAACAATAGAATTTCATGTAGGAATTTCCCTGAAACTCTGACCTGGACCAGTCATTAAAACAAAGCAAAACGAATGAACAAAAAGCCCCTATGTATAACAGATAATATCATCCCCACCAATAGAACTCCAACTTTGTTCTGAGCAGCAAAGGACCCAACTCAAAGTTCTCACTTTCTCACACTTTTGCAGTTAAGGATAAATAAATAAGAAAGTTCTCTGTAAAACAACCTCGGGGTTTTCTGGGAGGAATTTCGCTCTCCTGATGCAGCCATTGTTCCTTTCTCCAGCATTCTTCCTTTCCTCATTCACCTGGAATATTGATGTCACTCCAGATAGAGGAACCCACCTTGAGGCCAGAAGAACTATACACCAGAAGTCTCAAAACTTTTGATCTCAGGAAATCATTTACAATGTAAAAAATTGGGGACTGCCAAAACCTACTGTTTATGTGGGTTATATTTACTGATATTTAACGTATTAGAAAAAAAACAATTTTAAAAACATGAGTCTCTTAATTCATTTAGAATTACCAATAATAAATTCAGTTAGCATAAATAACATTTTAATAAGAAATGTTTCCAAATAAAACACCTCAAGTGAGCAGAGTAGCAGTTTTACATTTTTGCAAATCTTGTTACAGATTTCTCAAAACGTATAGGTGTTTCTAAATCTTGTTATAGAAGACAGCTACATTCTCATATCTGCTTGTGAATTCAATCTCCTCTGATATGATGTTTTGATCAAAGCAAATCGAGAGAATTTGGCTTTACAATAGCTTCCAACCCCATTCATTTATAGCTTTGCTTTCTGTGTTTTCAGTCAATTGTGGTTTGAAAATATTACATGCAAAATTCCAGATATTTTGAGAGAGACCATATTCACATAACTATAATTGCAGTATACTGTTATACCTGTCCTAGTTTTAGTTATTATTGTTAATCTCTTACTGTGCCTAATTTACAAATCAGACTTTATCACAGGTAAGTATGTGTATGGAAAAACATAGTATAAATAGAATTTGGTACTATCCACAGTTTCAGGCATCCACTGGGGGATTTGGAACACATTCCTTGCAAATAAGGGGGGACTGTGGTATACAGTTATGTAGTTAGAAAAGAAATGTGTTTTAATAACTACTTAAGACAACTGAATATTTTTCTTCCATTTTAAAAAAAAATTTTACCCAAGGATATGTTTTTTATTGATTTTATTGAGTGAGGAAGGGAGGTGGAGGGGAGAGAAAGAAAGAGAAACCTCAATGTGAGAGAGAAACATCAATTATTTTGCCTCCCATAAGTGTCTGGACTGTGGATCAAACCTGCAACTTTTTTGGTGTATGGGAGGACACTCTAATCAACTGAACCACCTAGTCAGGGCTGGATATTATTCTTTATATTACATGAAAACCAACAAGTAATTAGCTGTAATGTGGACTATGAAACAATATTAATGAACTTTTAATAGTCTATTACATCAATTTGCCCATCTTGTACTTTGAATTGATCTCTAACCCATACATAACTTTGTAACATCACACCTTGGTCATTTAGAAATTATTGGCTCACTGAGTTGAGTTATGCAAATATTCCAAGACTAGCACATTCATTATTCAATATTAAAACAGCACACTCGCCCTAGCTGGTAGTTCAGTTGGTTAGAGCATCGTCCTAATATGCCAAGATTGCAGGTTTAATCTCCAGTTAAGGGCATATGTAGGAATCAACCAATGAATACATAAATAACAAAAAATTAATCTCTCTCTCTAAAATCAGTAAGTAAAAAAAAAGTTGAAATAAAAAACCACACTCATTAATATGACCATCAATGGCCTCGGAAGAGTCCTTCATTATGAAAAAAAAAGCTTTCATGCTCACAATGGTGGATACAAGTTTCCCAAAATTCTGATTCCACTTAGAAACCTCAAATTTTATCATTGGTGACAAAATCTGTTATTTGCTTTTCTTCAACTGAAAGAGTGGCTCATTCTTTCAATTTTGACAAAATGATTGATAAATGCTCACATCAGAATAACTCTAGTTTGACTATCAGTCAACTCTTCCAAATAAAAACCATATTTCATTAAAAAAGGTGACTAGTTCAGTTAACCTGTAAGTGCTCCACTCTGAGACAATCATTGCACTTTGGTATGCAGTAAAAATGGTTTATAGCAGATATACAAAGAGGAAATAACACCTCATCTCTAATATAAAGGATAGTCAATTAAAACTGACACGGTTAAATTAGTAGAAAAGAATATAAAAATATTATAACTGTCTTCCAAATGCTCAGAAAGTCAAGAGATATAAGCTATAAAAACAATAAAATCAAACTTGGAAAGATAAGTAAGCACTAAAAAACTATATAAAGACACACTCATCAACACCATAGATAAGATAATAAGGAATTATTAAAAAGAGTTCAAGAAGCCCATGGGATGGCAGGAAAAAGAGAAGAGAGAGTGGGAAAGGGAAAGAGGAGAGAACAAACAAAAAACAAAAAAGTTACAATGACACACTTAATTCCTAAGATATCAAAAATTGTCATGAGACTATACAGCAATTGGAGAAGCATTTGTCCAAGAGGATCTACTACAGTGGTACCTCGAGATACGAGTTTAATTCATTCTATAACCTTGAGGGGTGGGAAACTATGAGACGCTGGAGTCACGATAAACTGGTGGGTCGTGTGCAGCCAGCCGATCCGCGCGATTACTCCTATCTCAAATGTTGCTCGTATTTCAAAGCAAAAATCGCTCGCTCAACGGCTCATATCTCAAAAATCTCGTATGTTAGGCACTCATATCTCGAGGTACCACTGTATATTTCAGTAGCAACAGTTAATATCTTAGCATTTGATACACAACCCAGTCCCTCCTCAGAGCTGCACTCTGGGAGAGTGAAGTCAAGAAATAATGGCTCCCTATTCCCAGCTCTCAACAGAATAGAATGGTATCTCCCAGAAAAGAGCAGGCCTCAAACATGACATATGCTGCTGCACTAACTCTACCCTGTCAAAGCTATGTTCTAGGCAAAAGTGACTTAGAGAGACAGGTTTGAGCTCTCTTCTGCACAGTATCCACAAGCATAGCAGAAGCTTGACCACGGCTGTGACAGACTGACAGTAATGGGGCCCTAACTGTACTAAACCTAACATGCCGACTCGGAGGAAGTTCCACACCAAGAGAGGCAAGCCAACAAAATGGGTTACAGTCCTACGAGCACACTGCTCACAAAGCAGGTATATCACTCCAAAATACGTGGTCCACTATACCTGCCCCCGGCTCTGAAGCATATGCTCAGATTTTGCAAAGGTGGAAAGGCAGGCCAAAAGAACAGTTGCTAAGCAAGCACCAAAAAAAGACATTGTTTGGAATAGAGTAGGCAGGCATTACAGCCTAAGGGTGCAGTCAAAATTGCTTTTTAAGAAGAGACTGGTAACTTTACAAGAGCAACTGGCTAGCCATAAAACAAAAAGAAGTATATCACAGAAAACCAAGGACAGAGAGAGCTAAAAAGGTTCTCCTGAGATAAGAAACCTCAAATACTGGCCTCATAAATAAAGGCAGTGGTCCCAGGATGAAATGATTGATTTTAGGTGAAAGCTACCTTCAGTTTAGTCCCAGCATAAAACTAGAATTACAACTAAAATATAGAAAAATAATCCTGATAATTAACTGAATACTAGCTGGAGATAAGCCTTATAATCAAGGACTTACCTCAAGAAGCCACCTCAAGACTGGTAGGAAGTACAGAGGCACAAGAGAGCTGACTAAGCACTCATGGGCAGCTGTTGAAGTTCCAAAGGGGGGATCCCCCTGACAAATGCAGGGTCTAAACCCCAGACCAGGCTCCCAGCCCAGAGCATCAAAACTGGGAATGGCACCCACATAACATCTAGCTGTGAAAAGCACAGGTATCTATCTACCAGGAAAAGATGGCAAGAAATGCAGGCACCTTCTTACAGGGCCAATGTACAAGATTTTATTCACAGTCACCCTGGGGAGAGGGAGCTATGTGAGGAGAGTCTGTTGTTAGTGGCTCTGGGGAAAGAACTGAAAGCCGCCAGGAACCCTGTGCCGAGTCATTCCCCATACTGCAGAAGACATCTTTCTCAGGCAGAGCATTCCCCTCCATGCAATGTCAGCTTCAAGAGAAGCAATAGCCCCACTCATTGGGATTCCTCTCATCCCACTCTCTGGAGCTTAAGCCCTGCTGAGGAGCACAGCCTGAGGCTCTTTAAGTGGCTGGACCTAACAGACAGCCTGTAGGCAGAGAAGGATTTCTGGATGCTTTGAGCCTTTTGCTGACCAAACCCTGGGGCCCAGTGCTGGTAAAAGCCAGCCTTGGTAAACACTTTGGTCCTCTCCACAAGCAACTAAGCTGAGCAGAGGGAGCCATAAACTGTGGATAGCTGCTAGCTTCAAATAGGTTGCCCAGGGTTAGTCAGAGACAGCATCTGACAGTGGCCGACATCACTGTCTGAAGAGGTCCAGAACCAATATACTCAAGAGTCAGCTTCAGACAATAACAGAGCAGTATCCAATAAGCTTCAAAGCAGCACATACATAAGAATATATTGGCAGAAACCAAGGTGAATTCTACTTTGTGTGATTAATACCTGCACAGCAGCTTGTATGCTGTGTTGGGGACTGAGCCTCACTGTCAGCCAGCCCAACCACACACATGAAATGGAAATCAAGTCTCAATTACAAAAGGAGGGCCAACAGAAGGCACCCAAGCAACATTCTTAGAGTACCCAGTTCAAATGATCATGGACACTGTGCCATTGGGTCCCACAGGTCAACTAAGACTGGGAGTCATAGCAGTTCTATCAAAAACATAGAAACAAACACAGAAAGGCAGTCAAAATGGGGATACAAAGAAACAAACCCCAAATGAAGGAACAAAAAAGGATATGCAGAGGAGGAGAAAAATGGTGGCGGAAGAGACAGACGTGTCCGAAGCCTTGTCCGAGAGCAGATAGAAAGAACAGCTGAGGGTTGCATGGGGAGTGTTTGTTGGTGAGTTAAGGGACAGCTATACTCCAGGAGAAGGTGGAAGACTGCTGGACGGGGCGCCCCTGACTGGGCAGCCCTCACTGCTACTGGGTTCCCTCCCAGAACCACCAGCTCGGACACAGAGACCGCGCGATCTTGAAGGGGAAAGTGGATGTTATTGAAAGCCTAAAAACCTACATAGGAAATGAAGAAGAACCAAGAAGAAATGAAATATGGCATCACTGCTTTAAAGAACTCAATAGAAAGCATCAAGAGTAGACTAGAAGCAGAAGACTGCATCAATGAGCTAGAAGACAAGGTAGAAAAAAATACCCAAGTAGGGCAGCTTCTAGAAAAAAAATTAAAAAGCAGGAGAGCCTAAGGGAACTTTAGGACATGAAACAAAACAACACCCGCATAATAGTGGTCCCAGAAGGACAGTAAATGGAACAAGGAATAGAAAACCTGTTTGAAGAAATAAAAACAGAAAATTCCCTGATATAGGGAAGAAAAAACCCACACAAATCCAAGGAGTTCATAGAGTCCAAAGCAAAATGAACCCAAAAGACTGACACCAAGGCACATTATAATTAAATTGGCAAACAACAAAGTAAGAATCTTAAAAGCGGCCAGAGAGAGAAAGTTATCTACAAAGGAACCACCATCAGACTAGCAAATAATTTCTCAACAGAAACTCATCAGGCCAGAAGGGAATGGAATGAAATATACAAAGTCATGCAAAGGAAAGGTCTGAATTTCAGCAATGCAAGAAATGCTAAAGGGTCAACTGTAAAAAAAAGAAAGAAAGAAAGAAAGAAAGAAAGAAAGAAAGAAAGAAAGAAAGAAAGAAATAGGAAGCAAAGAAGGAACACAGGGGTAAAGAATAAAAATGGCAACAAATAAGTACCTATCAATAATAATTTTAAATGTAAATGGATTAAATGCCCCAATAAAAAGACATAGGGTAATGGTCTGCATAAGAAAACACAACCCATATATCTGCTATCTACAAGAAAACCACCTCAGAAAAAAAGATGCACGCAGACTGAGGGTGAAGGGATGGAAAACGGTTTTTCAGAATATACATGAAAAAAAAAAAAGCTGGGGAAGCAATACTTATATCTGACAAATTAGATCTCAAAGTGAAGGACATAACAAGAGATAAGGAAAGCCACTTCATAATACTAAAGGGAACACTCCAACAAGAAGAAATAACTCTGGTAAACATATATGCACCCAATACAGGAGCACCCAAATACATTAAAAAAAAAACAAAAAACTCCTGGAGAGCCGAAAACAGTTTAGCTCAGTAGACAGAGTGTCAGCCTGCGAACTGAAAGCTCCCAGTTTCAAATCCAGTCAAAGGCATGTACCTTGGTTGCAGGCACATCCCCAGTAGGGGGCGTGCAGGAGGCAGCTGATTGATGTTTCTCTCTCATGTTTCTAGCTATCTATCCCTCTCCCTTCCTCTCTGTGGAAAATCAACAAAAATATATTTTAAAAAAATACTCCTGGAGAATATCAAGGGAGAGATCAACAGTAATACAATTATAGTAGGAGACTTTAATACCCCACTATCACCATTGGACAAATCCTCTAAACAAAAAAATCAGAAAAGAAACAGCAATCCCAAATGACTCACTAGACCAGATGGAATTAATTGACATCTTCAGGACATTTCACCCCAAAGCCACAGAATATAAGTCTTCTCAAGAGCACATGGATCATTTTCAAAGATAGACTATATGTTGGGTAATAGGCAAAGTCTCTTCAAATTCAAGAAGATATAAATCATATAAAGCATCTGCTCAGATCACAGTGGCATAAAACTGAAAAATCATCTACAATAAAAACAATCCAAAGAAATCAAACACATAGAGACTAAAAGCATGCTATTAAACAATGACTGGGTAACCAGAGAGATCAAGGGAGAAATAAAGAATATTATGGCAACAAATGACAATGAAAACACACCAATCCAAAATCTATGGGACACAGTAGAAGCAGTCTTGAGAGAGAAGTTCAGAGCCCTACAAGCCTACTGCAAAAAACAACAATGGTAATAAACTACCTTGTCGGAAACCAAATATTGTTCTCACTAAATGGATGTAAACAGGAAGCCAGAAGGCTGGTCAACCTTAATTGCTCTGAAAGGTCAGAGCTAATTACTCACTGTTTAGTTGAAACATTATTGGTTGAAGCAACCTCTATGTTTGTTTCTTGTTAATTTCTGTTTTTGTTATTTCCTGCCTAAAGGCTAGAGGTGTGTCCCAAAGCCTTAATAAAAGGGAGAAAAAGGCCAGAGCAAGTGGCAGTCCTTTCCACTAGAGGAAGGCTCCCGCCTGGCCCCCTAATATCGCCAAATTTGTGCTTTCAAGTCTCTCATTTCGTTTGTGTGCGGCCTCCTTCAGAACCCGAACCCTGACCCGGGAACCCTGAACCACCCGGGACGTGGAAAGAGGTTCCCACACTACCTAATCCTACAACATGAAGAGTTATAAAGAGAGCAACCAGAAAAGCCCAGTGGAAGCAGAAGGAAGGAAATAATAAAGATCAGAGCGGAGATAATCAACATTGAGACCAAAGAAGCAATACAAAAGATCAACAAAACCAAGAGCTGGTTCTCTGAAAGGATAAATGAGATTGGTGAATCTCTAGCCAGGCTCACCAAGAAGCAAAGAGAGGATCCAAATAAACAAAATCAGAAATGAAACAGGTGAAATAACAACAAACTCCACCAAAATACAGAAGATTGTTTTAAAAAAATACTACGAACAACTTTATTCCAACAAACTGAACAACCTGGAGGAAATGGACATATTTCTAGAAAAATACAACCTTCCAAAACTCAATCAGGAAGAACATCAACACTTCAATAAGTCAATAACTATGGAGGAAATTAAAGCAGTCATCAAAAAGCTTTCAGCAAACAAAAGCCCAGGGCCAGATGGCTTCATAGAGGAGTTCTATCAAACATTCAAGGAAGAACTAAAACCTATCCCTCTCAGACTCTTTTAAAATATTCAAGAGGAAGGAACACTTCCAAGCTCATTCTATGAAGCCAGCCTCACCCTAATATCAAAACTAGATAAAGACAACATAATGAAAGAGAATTACAGGCCAATATCCCTCATGAACAGAGATGCCAAAATCCTCAACAAAATTCTAGCAAATCAGATCCAGCAGTACATCAGAAAGATCATACACCATGACCAAGTAGGATTTATCCCAGGAATGGAAGGATGGTACAATATCTGCAAATCAATAAATGTGATACATCACATAAACAAATGGAGAGATAAAAATCACACAGTCATATTAATTGATCCAGAAATGGCATTTGACAAACTCCAGCACCCTTTCTTGATTAAAACTCTCAACAGTGTGGGAATAGAAGGATCATACCTCAACATAATAAAAGTTATGTATGATAAACCCACAGCTAACATCATACTCAATGGGCAAAAACTAAAACTATTTCCCCTAAAAACAGGAACAAGACAGGGATGCCCACTCTCACCACTCCTGTTCGACATAGTACTGGAAGTATTAACCATTGCAATTAGACAAGAATAAGAAACAAGAGGCATCCAAATTGGAAAAGAAGAAGTAAAGCTGTCCTTATTTGCAGATGACATGATATTGTATAAAAAAAATCCAAAAGACTCCATCAAAAAACTAATAGACTTAATAAATGAATTTGACAATGTAGCAGGACAAAAAATTAACAGCAAGAAATCTATAGCATTTCTATACACCAACAGTGAACTTACAGAAAGAGACTAAAAAAGCAATCCCATTTACCATCGCACCAAAAAAATTATGATACCTAAGAATAAACTTAACTAAGGAGGTAAAAGACCTATACCTGGAAAACTACAGGACACTTAAAAAAAGAGATAAAAGTAATACATAAACAGATGGAAAAACATACCATGTTCATAGATTGGGAGAATCAACGCTATTAAAATGTTCATACTATACTGCCCAAAGCAACCTATAGATTCAATGCACTCCCCATTAAAATAGCAACGGTATATTTCACAGACCTAGAAAGAACCCTTCAAAAATTTATCTGGAATTAAAAAAGAAAAAAGATCTTGAATAGCCACAGCAATCCTGAGAAAGAAGAATAAAGTAGGTGGGATCTCAATACCAAATTTCAAGCTGTATTACAAAGCGACTGTTCTCAAAACAGCCTGGTACTAGCACAAGAACAAACATATGGACCAATGGAATAGAATAGAGAATCCAGATATCAACCGAAACCACTATGCTCAATTAATATTTGACAAAGGAGGCATAAAAATACAATGGAGTCAAGACAGTCTTTCCAATAAATGGTGTTGGGAAAATTTGACAGATACATGCAAAAACATGAAACTAGATTACCAACTTATACCATACACAAAAATAAACTCAAGCCGAAACCAGTTTGGCTCAGTGGATAGAGCTTCAGCCTGTAGACTGAAAGGTCCCAGGTTCGATTCCGGTCCAGGCATGTACCTTGGTTGTGGGCATATCCCCAGTAGGGAGTGTGCAAGAGGCAGCTGATCGATGTCTCTCTCTCATTGATGTTTCTAACTCTCTATCCCTCTCCCTTCCTCTCTGTAAAAAATCAATAAAATATATTTAAAAAATTTTTTTAATAAAAATAAACTCAAAATGGATACAGGACTTAAACATAAGACGGGAAATAATAAAAATACTAGAGGAATCCACAGGCAGCAAAATCTCAGACATATGCCAAAGGAACTTCTTCACTGATACTGCTCCTAGGGCAATGGAAGCTAAAAAGAAAATAAACAAATGGAACTACATCAGAATAAAAAGCTTTTTCACAGCAAAAGAAACCATCAACAAAACAAGAAAGCCCACTGTATGGGAGAACATAATTGCAAATGTTATCACTGATAAAAGTTTAATCTCCAACATCTACAGGCAACTTATACAACTGAATAAAAGGAAGATAAATGATCCAATTAAAAAAATGGGCAACAAACCTAAGAAGAATCTTTTCAAAAGAAGACAGAAGGAAGACCAAGAGACACATGAAAACATGCTCAAAGTAACTAATTATCCAAGAGATGCAAATGAAAAAAACAATGCAGTATCTTCTCACACCTGTTAGAATGGCTGTCATCAACAAATCAACAAACAATAAGTGCTGGTGAGAATGTGTAAAAAAAGGAACTCTCATGTACTGCTGGTGGGAATGCAGACTGGTGCAGCCACTGTTTAAAACAGTATGAAGTTTCCTCAAAAAACTAAAAATGGAACTCCCATTTGACCTAGAAATATATCCTAAGAAACTAGAAATACCAATCAGAAAGGATATATGCACCCTTATGTTCATAGCAGCATAATTTCTAATATTTGGAAACAGCCTAGGTGCCTGTCAGCAGATGACTGGATCAGAAATTATGACACATATACACAATGGAATACTATGCTGACATAAAAAAGAAGGGATTCTTATCATTTGCAGCAACCTGGATGGAACTGGAGAGCATTATGCTACGTGAAATAAGCCAGTCAATGAAAGAAAAATACCACATGATCTCACTCATTTTTGGATAATAAAGAACATTATAAACTGATGAACAAAAAGATATTGATACAGAGCCAGTAATGCATCAAACAGACTGTCAAATTATAGCAGGAAGTTTAGGGAGAAGTTGGGGAGATAAGAGATCAACCAAAGGACTTGTATGCATGCATATAAGCATAGCCAATGGATGCAAGACACTGGGGGGTGAGGGGGCAATGGAAGATATGTACACATATAATACTTAATTTAAAAAATAGGTAAAAATGTTTTAAAAAGTAAAAGCAAGAAAATTCTCTAGAGCAAGAGCTAAATGAAATGGAGGTAAGCAATATATCAGATAAAAAGTTTAGAATAATGATTATAAGGATGCTCAACAGCATGAAAAATGGCCTAGAAGCCAAATAAACAGACCAGACAAAATTAAAGAATGCCATATCTGAAATAAGTAATACACTAGAAGGAATAAACAGTAAACTTGAAGGAGAAGATTGAAGTGGATTTGGAAAACAAAGTAGAAAAATACATGCAATCAGAGCAGCAAAAAGAAACAATAATTTAAAAAATTAGATTAGTTTAAGGGACCTTTGAGACAACCTGAAGCATAATAATATCCATGTCATATGTGTTCCAGAAAGAGAAAAAATAAAGCAAAGGATTAAAAACCTAGTTGAAGAAATAATGACAGAACTCCTGCCCCCACATTCCCACTCTGTAACTTGTTTCCTGAGTCTATGCAGCCTAGCTGGCTCACTTCTTTCAAAACTGACTTCTACCTCTGTGACTTTCTAAATAAACTTTTCCTCGTATTTGAGGTCCTTGGGTCTGAATTATTTAATTAGCCAAACTCAAGGATTAAAGTCTAACATCTGATGCTGTTCACAGTTAACAAGAACCAAAACAGGTAACCATTTGCTAATCATTTATAATCCCTGGATTTCATTTTGTCCTTTATAAAGTGAGCTTGTATGGCAGGAGTAGAAGAAGAGAAGTTAACAGATATGACCTCTTTGGTTCTTCTGAGTCCTCAAATATGATTCAATGTGGGGTATGTTGCTCTGTTTAGTTTCACTCAGCACTACACATATTGTGATTTCAAACTTACCCCTGAAATTATGAATAAATGGGGTTATAGTTCCAAAAACCCTTCTAACATAGACTAATAAATTAAATGTGTTTTAAAGTGTCACATATAACATTGTATAATCAAAATGATAATTTCCCTAGTAATGTACAAATGAATCCAATCTTTTTAAAATTCACTTTCCATTAAGTAATTTTTAATTTTCCCAATATAAAATAAAGTTATGCGGAAAAAAACACACAAAGGTCTTTGTATTCCTTATTAATATTTTTAAAACCTTAATTATACAGTCTTTATTATGAACAGATTTTCATTTCTGCCATTTCAAAGCTCTTAATATATCTAATAAATGTATCAACCCTTGAAGTAGCTGAAATATCATTATCAATACAAATCAAAATACATTTCTTATAGAAATTATAACACTTTTACTACTCCCTACAGAGCTGTATAAGTAAGTAACCTTTGTAAAAAAGACTAATAAATATTTTTAGAATGTACTCATTCAGGGAACACATTTTGGCCCTTGGGAATGATGGAGTCACAAAACAAAGGTGGCTTCTCTTGCAGAGCTTAAGAAAACAGTGCAGAAGAAGAATGCTGATCTTCTATTGTCTCAGAGCTCAGAATGTATGTGTTCAAGGAATTTTTGCTTAAGAGTGTCAAAACTATAAATGATAGTTCATGAAGAAATGTGTGTATCCAATTTGGCCCATATCCCTTGAGGCTCTGATTCTTTTCACCTTTACTATTTTTGTCCATACAGCTCTAGAGCATCTACAAAGTTAACAGCAGCAGCATCCATGTAAAGTAAGACAGACATGCAAATAGCAACATTAGAATGTCTCTGCCAAATGAAATTACATGTCTGACTCTCTCCCTCCCCCCCACACACACACATAAATAACACCAACAAATAGAAAAAGGCCCTTTGTTACTGTTCCATCGTTATGCATTTTACATCCTATGAGAATCCAAAAGATTTTCCCAGAATGAATGCTCCTGCAGAATGAACCAAGGTGGCTTGTGAGAACAATATTTACGCTAGAAAATGAAAGGCAGCCTGAGACTGTTCTCATTCAGGTTATACACTAAATTGTCTTTCTCAAGATTTTTCCAAAGCCATGATGATTCCATGATTTAAAATTATGTGGGCAAAATCACAGCAATAAAAAAGACATTTTTTATACAAACAGTAGGAGGATATCAAGAAAAATGTGCTATAATTTATATGCTTGTTTATTTGACTTAATATTTTTCACAGTTTCAAGGAACAGTTTTATTAGAAAAAACATCCTTGAAAATGGAATAAACCTAAAACTTTCAGCTTCTCTGGCTGGGAACCTTACTAGTGAGGCACCCTATAAAAACTCATTCTCGAGAGAATCCAAGATGGCGGCATAGGTAAACACCTACCCTGCTGCCTCGCACAACAATTTCAAAACTACAACTAAAAGACAGAACGGACATCATCCAGAACCACAGGAAAGCTGGCTGAGTGGAAGTTCTACAACTAGAGGGAAAGAGAGGGGCTCACAGAGACCCAGAGGAGCTGCAAAAAGCTGAGGTACGGAGACGTGAGCGAGGAGAGAGCGGGTGCCGGAGTACCTGGCTGGCTTTCTCTGGCGGGAGGGAAACGGAGACTCTCAAAGGCATTGAACCCCTTATCTACGACACTAAACCCCAGATCCAGCCGAAACTCATTTGGGGGGAGTTTGGACTGTGAAAAGGGAGAAGTGCACGGAAATTTGGGGAGTCGCAAAAGATCAAAGGCCTGGTGGCACGCACGGCACTGCGTGCAGGACAGACTGCTGATTGTGCCACTGGCTTTCGCAAGTGCGCGGGAGACAGACCCTCCCAACTGTGCCACTTCTAACTTCTCTAAACCCCTGTTTCGGACAAAACCCTGGAGAGCTAGACTCGTGTGGTCCTGGTGCGCAGGGGAGCCGGAAAGGCAGCGGTTAGAGGCACTGCGGGTGCGTGCACAAGGACCGCTCTAGCCATTACCCAGTCACGTGAGACTCAGGGGCCGTGGAGGGTGGGGCTGACTGGAAGGCAAGGCGGTCCCTTAAGCCCTGAGACTCCACCCCTCCCAAGCTCAACAGAGGCTTCTGCGGCTTTGCACATCTGGTATCATAAAGCTGAATTCAACTCAGAAGTTGAGACAAGGGAAGGGATTACAAACAAAAGAAATGGAGGGAAAAAAACGACTGGATATAGAGTTCAAAACCACGCTTATAAGGTTTTTCAAGACTATGCTAGAAAAGTTGGATAAATTTAGTGAGACCCAAGAGGAGATGAAAAAGGACCAACTAAAGATAAAAAAAGACCAACTAGATATTAAACATACACTGACTGAAATAAAAACTATTATACAGAGTCCTAACAGCAGACTAGAGAAAGGCAAGGATCAAGTCAAAAATTTGAAATATAAAGAAGCAGAAAACATTCAACTGGAAAAGCAAGAAGAGAAAAGAATCCAAAAATGTGAAGATAATGTAAGGAGCCTCTGGGACAGCTTCAAGCGTACCAACATCAGAATTGTGGGGGTGCCAGAAGAAGAGAGAGAGCAAGATACTGAAAACCTATTTAAAGAAATAATGACTGAAAACTTCCCACATCTGGTAAAATAAATAGACTTACAAGTCCAGGAAGCACACAGAACCCCAAATAAAAGGAATCCAAAGAGGACCACACCAAGACACATCATAATTAAAATACCAAGAGCAAAAGACAAAGAGAGAATATTAAAAGCAGCAAGAGAAAAACAGTTCATTACCTACAAGGGAGCACCCATACGACTGTCAGCTGATTTCTCAACAGAAACGATGCAGGCCAGACGGGAGTGGCAAGAAATATTCAACGTGATGAACAGCAAGAACCTACAACCAAGAATAATCTGTCCAGCAAAGCTATCATTCAGAATTGAAGGGCAGCGAAAGAGCTTCACAGATAAGAAAAAGCTAAAGGAGTTCATCAACTCCAAACCAGTATTATATGAAATGCTGAAAGGTACTCTTTTAGAAGAGGAAGAAGAAAAAGGTAAAAGCCAAAAAATTATGAACAACAAATACATATCTATCAACAAGTGAATCTAAAAATTAAGTGAATTAAAAATTTGATCAATAGAATAAACTGGTGAATATAATAGAATCAGGAGCACAGAAAGGGAGTAGACTGATAATTCTAAGGAGGACAAAAATCATAAAGCATCAAACAGACTGTGAAATTACAGCAGGAAGATTAAAGTTAGGTGAGGTAGATAAGTGATCAATCAAAGGACTTGTATGCATGCATATAAGCATAACCAATGATCACAGACACTGGGGTGTCGGGGTATGCCTGGGAAGGAGGGGGGGCAATGGGGAGATATGTATAAAAAATTAATAAAAATTAATAAAAAAATAAAAATAATAAAACATAAAACCCTCATTCTCTCTATCCTATTTGTTTCATATGGTCTAACCACATCCCTACAATAAATGAGGTGCCTGTGGTGCCACTACTGACAGGCACCTCTCCTACCAGGGGCTTCACTTTCCATCATGATGCTGAGTCCTCCCTCAGTGGAGCTCTCCCAGCAGCAGAGCATGTTCCACCTGCACAGCCTCGTTGCCCATCGCACAGCATCTATAACAGCCAGCGGAAGCACATCTCCGCTGGCCTTGCAGGCATGCAGAAGCCCTTACCATGCCACTCCTGTAATCAAACTGGACTACTTCCTCCAGCTGATTTCCAAGGAACTGTGCAGTGAATAAGAATTCATGACAAGGCCATTGCAGTAACCAATTTCTGCTCTATGAGTATATTATGCACAGCAGTTTGCAATGTAAAGATTCTAAACCATATTTGCTGCCATACAAAGAATGAAAGTTCAGTTTTCTAGTCAGTGACAGTAAATGTTAGTGGATCCATTTGCTCCTTTTCCATGCTAACCTACAGCCCAAGCTTACTTGAGAAATTTCATAAAATATAGGAAAGGTAAATGATTAACCACAGATGTCTAATAGAACAACAATTTTTTTCCTCCATAAAACCTGTCTTATGGATTAGGTTTTGGTTGTAGAAAAAGCAGCAAAGTGCTTGCCCTGAGATCAGCAGGTCAGAATTTACATTTAGCAAAAGCACAGAAAAACATGTCCTCCAAAGCACAGAAAATCATCATGGGGGGAGGGAAAAAGAAGGGGAGCTTTTGTATCAATGCCAGGAAACAAGTTGCTAAAGGGCAATTTGCCTACTTCTAAGGCTATCAGATCTTTATTCTATTGGTATTCTTCTAGAAAAAACGTGAATGTACCTTTTCACCAATTTGTCAGTGCTTAACACATTTCCAAATGAGCGATGTCTTAAGCAGTTCCTTCTCTGCAACCAAAACCAGAATTCCTAGAGGAACTGGAACAAAGCATAAAAGGCCCATTCTTCCACCTGGCTCTGCCTCCAGGAGGTCCAGTCCCCAGCTATCATGTTTACCTCATTCCCTTAATCTTTGATTTTCTTCTGAGTGTCTCAAGCTTGTGCTTGGTCAGTAATTAATCTTTCAGCTACTGTTATTCTGTTCCTAGCCACTTCTGATTTATTTATTCTACAAATTGATTCTCTATGTATCTCCTTAGCTCTGTATTCTTCCCTTTTTACCTCATTCTGCTATTTTTATTGTCATTTCTGAGCCTGTGTTTTATGAAACTCAGATTCTTAATAGCTTACTACTTGGGAATTCTCTTCTTTTTTTGAAGGGCAGTTATTCTTTCTCCCAGAACAGACTGCATTCTTTTTCTACATGCATTGTGCCTCTCTCCACAAGGGCAGAACCTGGCCAGTTTTCTCATTGGCTTAGACCTACAGGGACAATCTGTGGCATCTGTGGGTGTCACTGTGCAGTCAAGGGGAACCTTCCACTCCACCTCTGTTCTAAGCTGGGCTGCATGCTAGCAGCTAGGTGCAGGTGTGCAAGGAGAGGAAGGTCCATGGAATGTGAAAAAGGGAAAGGGATTCAGCTCAGCAGGGCCAGGGCCACAAGCAGCCTGACTCTGCTCTCTCCTGGGATGCATTCTTTTCCTTCCCGACTTTCTTTAACTCCCATCTAGGCTTCATATCAGAGACATACTTAAGGACCCAGGTTCTTTCTGTTGATCTGCTCTACTATTCAGGGGTTCGCTTTATTTCCAGACAGATTTCACCTAATATTGTAGGTCATTGTCAGTAGCATTCAGGAGCTATACATGGCCTTGTGCATGGAGGAAAAGAGAAGGAAGAGCTTGTCGCTCTAAGGGAGAAGGTATTTTCCAGATGCCTCCAGCATTGCTGCTTCTTCATCCTAGACCCTTCCTTGTTGCACTGTGCCCAGCTTTAATAAACCTACTCTCAAAAAGCACCTGGACTCAGGTCGTGAAGTTTTTCCAGCACATAGTCAAAAACATACACACTACAGGTAGACTATGCATACCTGTGCAGGTCTTGTATCCAATAACATCTTCTGGCGCCCAGAGAACCTTGACTTGTCAATGTTCCCTTCCACCAAAAATTCGGCTGACTCCTAGCTGACTGTCGAAATACTCAGCTCCAGGTTTTCTCACTAGTCTACTTTCCTTCCCTTTTTTTATGAGCCTGGACATGCCAAAACAGTGATCACAGTGTGTTCTCTTTGTCCCATGAGGAGCATTCAGAGAAGGCATCCCAAGCTCCTGCTGGACTGCCTACATCACTTCCACTCCTGCCACACCCATTCGGGATTTTTATTTTACTCCCTATCCTTTTCTCTCATACAGCCTCCGCATGTGTGGGGCTGGGAATGACCTGAGCCGAACTCTCTGAATTCTTAGAAGTTTTTATTTCTAACAGGCCATGAGCTGTTTTCTTTAAACTTGCTGTTGGCATATTTCTGCCAGTTTTTATCCATTAACTGTTCATATAATTATGTCTAAAAGGATGTATATTTTGAAATCTGGCTTCATTCTGCCACTCTTAAAACAGAAATCACACTTCTTTGAAACAAAACAAAAAGCCCTGATATGGCCACATTAAAAATGGTGACTTGCCGAAACCGGTTTGGCTCAGTGGATGGAGCATCGGCCTGGGGACTGAAGGGTCCCAGGTTCGATTCCGGTCAGGGGCACATGTCTTGGTTGTGGGCACATCCCCAGTGGGGGGCATGCAGGAGGTGGCTGATCGATATCTCTCTCTCTCATCGATGTTTCTGACTCTCTATCCCTCTCCTTTCCTCTCTGAAAAATCAATAAAATATATATATTTTTTTAAATGGTAACTTTTTGGCCTGATAGATGTCAAAATACTAGCATTTTACCAAAATGACTACAGTGGATGTTGCTGGTTGTTCTCCCTCCTCCTAACAAAACACAGATTCTCTTCAGTACTTCCCACTCCCCAGAGTTACCTTGGATGCTGCCCTCACTCTGCGACCCTTGAATAAGTTGACTGGCTCACTTCTGGCTCAAGAGGTGAGATCTGCTGGAGGCATCTGGAAAATACCTTCTCCCTTAGAGTGACAAGCTCTTTCTTCTCTTTTCCTCCATGCACAAGTCCATGTATAGCTCCTGAATGCTACTGACAATGACCTACAATATTAGGTGAAATCTGCCTGGAGATAAAGCGAACCCTTGAATAGTAGAGCAGATCAACAGAAAGAACCTGGGTCCTTAAGTATGTCTCTGATATGAAGCCCATCTCTCACTGTAATTTAAAAAATAAGTTTTTAATGATTGTAGAGAGAGAATGAGAGAGAGGGGGAGAGAGAGAGAAACCTCAATGTGAGAGAGAAACATTGATCATTGCCTCCTGCATGCAGCCTGACCAGGGATCGAACTCAACAGCCTGGGTATGTGCTCTGACCAGGAACTGAACCAGTAATCTTTTGGTGCACATGATACTCAACCAACTGACTTTTATCACTCACTTTCATATGGACTGCCTTTTACATGAGCTAGTAGGCTGTAGGAGGCAGCCAGTCAATGATTAGCTCTCATCATTGATTTGTCTACTTCTCTCTCTTTCTTCCTCTTTGAAATAAAAAATATATATACAGAATATCCACACACAAAAATTTTGCCACTATTGTTTTCTCTGTCTTTTCAACACACACATATTTTTCCTTATTATTTTTCTTTTTCTGGATGAACCATTTGAAAATAAGTTGCGACATTATGGATATCACCTCTAAATATTTTTGTAGGAATTTTTCTAATAAGGACATTCTTCCATATAACCACAGCACCATTTTTACATCTAAAAAATTAACCGTAATTTTATAATTATCATCTAATTTATGTACAATATTCAAATTTCCCAGTTGTCTCAAAAAGCGTAGTTTATAGCTGGTATTTTTTCTAGCTAGTCCCATCAATGTTAACAAATTACCTTTGATTCTTATGCCTCTCGGTCTTCTTAAATCTAAAATAGTCTTTCCATATTTTTCTGTTTTTTTTTTTAAATGAGAAGCTCTAAGTTCAACATTTTCCTTTAAAAAGTATTAGTATTACCTTGAATTTAATAAAGTAAATTATCAGAAGTATTATCAAAGTTCACTTGGTAAAATATTCTAGTCTCTATCCCCACGAGTCAGATGTGGGATGACAGCTTTTCTCAGTGGGTTGGTTTGGGAAGCCCACCAAGGCTAAGAAAGGATGATGGTAATTCACTGGCCATAAGGACATGCTGGTAAGCAGAATCCTAGGTCCCAGAGAGAATTTGAAAGAATACCTCTACTCTCAGGGAATAGACATCAATGAATGTTGGGGTACCATATGAATCACTTGAGCACATTGTTCATAATTCATATGTGACTGTGCTTATAAGAGCTCATTACACAGCTAATAATACACAAGCATTATGCCTTCGTTAGCCTACGTCTAATTTAAAACCAAAGCGCAGAGGCAAAATACACTGAGTGGCCAAATTATTGTGATCTCTGAACGCATAATAATCTGGCCACTCAGTAGGTGTGTGTGTGTGTGTGTGTGTGTGTGTATATATATACATATATACACACATATATATACACACACACACACATATATACACACACACACACACACATACATATATGTGTGTGTGTGTGTGTGTGTGTGTGTGTGTGTATTAGAGGCCCGGTGCATGAATTCATGCATGAGTGGGGTCCGGCCAGCCTAGCCAGGGGGAGGGAACATGGGCGGTTGGCCAGCCTGCCTGCTGGTCAAACTCCTTGTCAAGGGGACAATTTGCATATTAGCTTTTTATTATATAGGATATACACAGAGTGGCAAGATTATTATATTTCCAGAGATCATAATAATATGGCTACTCAGTGTATATTAAGACTCCTTAAAACTGCAACCACAACCAGTTAGTTACATACCACTGAATGCTTTAAACCCAATAGCAGTCTGCTGTTTAAAAAGACAGGCTTCTAAAATGAGGTAAACTGAGTTTTCATAATTAAACATGAAAACCGCACAAACTCAGCACCAGGAGGACTGACTAAAAGGGGCAACATTTCACTGCTTAAGCAAAAGTGGCGGGAAAGAAGGCTGTAAACTATTCCAACATACTGCAAGCAGCAAGAGTAACTATCAGGACAAGGTGTGCTTGCTATCATGATAAGACGTGTGTCTGTGAGACGCTGACTGCAGACTGTGGCTCCTCCACCTCAGTGTCCTGGCAAATGTCTTGTTTTCTTTCTTCTCACCGACAATTTTAACTATTCCTTTTCCTGGGGCCTCCTTTCCTGTCTATATATTACCAACTTCAAAATTCCATTTTTCTATCTTTAGCTTAGATAGATTTCTCTCTTGAAATTCAGATACAACTGAATTCTACACATCACCAGCTGGACAGACCACTAAGTACCTAACACTTGCCCATCTACCATAAAACTCACCATCTTTCCTGCTAACCTGCCGCCGCCGCCGCCCCCGCCGCCCCCGCCGCCCCCGCCCCCTCTGCTAAGTCAATGATGTCACCCTGTTGTCTAGGCCAGACTCACCTATCTCTGACCATCACAACTGATTAGCCTCCAGCAGTCAGTGAACCCACTTCCCCGTCACCTCCTGCAACTGCTCACTTCTCTCATCCCCAACACCTCTTTCGTCCAGGTCATCATCAAGACTGCTGCAATCGCCTTCTAAGTGGCCTCCTCCCTCATTCTCCTCTCCAAACCCCACGGTGACCTTACCAAACAGCTCAACTATTAATGCTGTCCCAGTCACCTTCATTGATGCTCCAGTGCTCAAAGCGTCAATGTGGTCACTCCTGCCTCCTCTCAGTGCTCCTATCTATGCACTTGAGCATGAGGGGTTTTTTCAGTCCTTCAAACATGTCATACTCTTGTCTTCCCTAGGAATTTTTACCTTGTACTACTTTCTCTGCCCCACACACTATTCTCCTCTATCTTTATCTAAGGCCTGCTTTTTCTTAAGAAGTCGTCTTTGACATCTCTTCTTCCAGAAAGCCTTCCTGTCAACATGAGACATAGTCAGGGGATCTTGTCTGGATGATGGCACTTACACACTGACTGTGCAACTATCTAATTTCCCTGCCAGCAGTGCACATAGCAGGGAGCAGGGATGGAGGCCAGACGAGTGTGTAGGCTCTTACAGCAGTAGAGACGGTGAGGGCCTGGACTACAGTCACAAGGTGGGACCTTACGGGAGCACATGACCTAGGAGAAATTTAGGAAACACAAAAGGAGTCTCTGCCTTATGCCACATTTATACTACATGCCTGACAAAGCACCCACTATGAACTGGGTGCTTATTAAAATATGGGTTCAAAAATTAATAAATTAATAAAGACACAAGACAAAGACGCATGGAAGCAAGCAAAAGAACATATGGATCTACTTCAATATACACTGCTTAAGTGCTACAGGAATGTAGACACAGAGGGGAGTGGAGCTGGGTGAGGTTACAGGAGCGACATGTGATTTGAAAAGATAGAGCCCAGGGCTGGCTAAGCATCTGTGCGAGCAAGTGAGGGAGAACATAGGAGGGGAGGTTGGGTCTGATACTAATTCTATCACTTGCCAACTATCAACCAGGGAATTCGTCCAAACTTTCTGTGGCTCACCTATAAAACAAAGATGACAACAATAGTGCCTAATTCAGAGTGTTCATATGACAATCAAGTGAATTTGTTCTCATATTTCTAAACCACTTAGAGTAGTGGTCAGCAGACTCATTAGTTAGCAGAGCTAAATATCAACAGTACAACGATTGAAATTTCTTTTGAGAGCCAAATTTTTTAAACCTGAACTTCTTCTAACACCACTTCGTCAAAATAGACTCACCCAGGCTGTGGTATTTTTTTGGAAGAGTCACACTCAAGGGGCCAAAGAGCCGCATGAGCTCAGGAACTGCAGTTTGCTGGCCACTGTCTTAGAGGAACAGTGCATTGCACAGAAGAAACAGGGAGAAATTTTCATATCTAGATCTTCAGGTAGTATAGACAACATATTTTTTACATATATACACACTTCCTAGTACACAGGAGAAATTAGAACTGCTGAGCTGCACCAAACAATACACCCGCTTCCATCTCAAAATACATAAAAATACTGGATAAAATATAGCAAAATAACTTTTAATATATAACCTAATTCAAAAACAACAAAGAAAAAATTCCAGGGTCTAAGAGCAAGTACAAATTTAAAGTGTAAAACAAGAGGCTAAAGCTAAAGGAATGAAATTTGAAGTAAATTTAAAACAGCCCTCCCATATGTGTCTTTTTCATAATAAATAATTTTGTCAAGTGAGGATCTCAAAGTTCAATTTTCTCAAAAACCTATTAGGATTACCTTGAATTTTATAAAATAATTTGTCAAAGGTATTATCAAAGTTCACTTAGTAAGTAAGATTCTAGTCTCTGTACCTTAATATTCACAGAGGTAAATGAAAAATAAAAACATAATGCAGCCTTAACCAGTTTGGCTCAGTGGATATAACATTGGCCTGTAAACTCAGGGTCCAGGTTTGATTCCAGTCAAGGGCATGTACCTTATTTGCAGGCACATCCCCAGTAGGGGGTGTGCAGGAGGCAGCTGATCAATGTTTCTAACTCTCTATCCCTCTCCTTTCTTCTCTGTAAAAAATCAATAAAATATTTTAAAAAAAAAACCCAAAGACAGAAAATTATGAAATAAAAATATGTACAGTATTATAACACTTACAAGTTTCTTCTTTGAAGACAATATCACACTAATACCAAAACCAGATAAAGACAACACAATGAAAAAGAATTATAGGCCAATATCCCTCATGAACCTAGATGCCAAAATCCTCAAGAAAATTCTAGCAAATCACCATGACCAAGTAGGATTTATCCCAGAAATGCAAAAATGGTACCATCTCCGAAAATCAATAAACATGATACATCACACAAACAAACAGAGATAAAAATCACACAGTCATATCAATTGATGCAGAAATGGCATTTGACAAACTCCAACAAATTTTTTGATAAAAACTCTCAACAGTGTGGGAATAAAAGGATCATACCTCAACATAATAAAAGCTATATATGACAAACCCACAACCAACATCATACTCAATGGGCAAAAACTAAAACCATTCCCCTAAGAACAGGAACAAGACAGGGATGCCCACTCTCACCACTCCTGTTCGATATAGTACTGGAAGTATTAGCCATTGCAATTAGAAAAGAAGAAATGAAAGGCATCCAAATTGGAAGAGGAGAATTAAAGCTATCTTTATTTGCAGATGACATGATATTGTATATAAAAAACCCAAAAGACCATCAAAAAACTAATGGACTTAGTAAATTAATTCAGCAAAGTAGCAGATACAAAATTAACACCAGAAATCTATATACTAATAGTGAACTTACAGAAAGAGAAACTAAAAAAAGCAATCCCATTTACCATCGCACCAAAAAAAATTAAGATACCTAGGAATAAACTTAACTGAGGAGGTAAAAGACCTATACACAGAAAACTATAGGACATTGAAAAAAGAGATAGAGGAAGACGTAAACAGATGGAAGAACATACCATGTTCATGGATTAGTAGAATCTACATCATTAAAATGTCCTTACTACCCAAAGCAAGCTATAGGTTCAATGCACTCCCCATTAAAAAACCAATGGCATATTTCACAGACCTAGAAAGAACTCTCCAAAAATTCATCTGGATTTTTTTTAAAAAGAGACCCTGAATAGCCATAGCAATCCTAAGAAAGAAGAATAAAATAGGTGGATCTCAATACCAAATTTCAAGCTGTATTACAAAGCGACTGTTCTCAGAAAAGCCTGGTACTGGCACAAGAACAGACATATAGACCAATGGAACAGGATAAAAAATCCAGATATTAATTCAAACCACTATGCTCAATTAACATTTGACAAAGGAGGCATGAACATACAATGGAGTCAAGAGAGTCTCTCCAATAAATGGTGTTGGCAAAATTGGACAGATACATGCAAAAAATGAAACTAGATCACCAACTTACACCATACACAAAAATAAACTCAAAATGGATACAGGACTTAAACCTAAGATGGGAAACCATAAAAATACTAGAGAAATCCACAGGCAGCAAAATCTCAGACATATGCCAAAGGAACTTCTTCACTGATACTGCTCCTAGGGCAATGGAAGCTAAAAAGAAAATAAACAAATGGGACTATATCAGAATAAAAAGCTTTTTCACAGCAAAAGAAACCATCAACAAAACAAGAAAGCCCACTGTATGGGAGAACATAATTGCAAATGTTATCACTGATAAAAGTTTAATCTCCAACATCTACAGGCAACTTATACAACTTAATAAAAGGAAGATAAATGATCCAATAAAAAAATGGGCAACAGACCTAAATAGAAACTTTTCAAAAGAAGACAGAAGGAAGACCACAAGACACATGAAAACATGCTCAAAGTCACTAATTATCCGACAGATGCAAATCAAAATGACAATGCGATACCATCTCACGCCTATCAAAATGGCTATCAACAACAAATCAACTAACGACAAGTGCTGGTGAGGATGCAGAGAAAATGGAACCCTCATTCACTGCTGGTGGGAATGCAGCCACTGTGGAGAACAGTATGAAGTTTCCTCAAAAAAAACTAAAAATGGCACTCCCATTTGACCCAGTAATGCAACTTCTAGGAAAAAATCCTAAGAAACTAGATTAGATTTGGAAACAGCCTCGGTGCCCATCAGCAAATGACTGGATCAGAAAACTATGGTACATCTACACAATGGAATTCTATGCTGACATAAAAAAGAAGGAATTCTTACCATTTGCAGCAACCTGGATGGAACTGGAGAGCATTATGCTAAGTGAAATAAGGCAGTCAATGAAAGAAAAATACCACATGATCCCACTCATTGTAGATAATAAAGAACTTTATAAAATGATGAACAAATAGATAGATATAGAGGCAGTAAAGCCTGTCAAATTACAGCAGGAAGGATAGGGAGAAGTGGGGTAGATAAGAGATCAACTGAAGCACTTTTATGCATGCATATAAGCATAACCAATGGACACAAGACACTGGGGGGGGGTGAGGGCATGTATAGGGATGGAATTTGGGAGGGGCAATGGGAAGATATATATATATACATGTAATACATTAATTTTAAAAATGGGAAAAAAATAATAAAGGAACAACTGATAAAGAAGAAAAGAAAAATAAGCTGGGGTAACAACATTAATCTCTGACAAAACAAACCTCAAAGTGAAGGCCTTAACAAGAGACGTCATGGTAGGGGGCGAATCACATAATCAGACACCCTGAGAGAAGACTGATTTAGTATTAAGGAAGGCCACTTCGTAATTCTAAAGTGATTGATACAACAAGAGGCTATAACTCTGGTAAATATATATGCACCAAATATATAAAAAAACTTTTGGAGGATATCAAGGGACAGATGAACAGCAGTATAATCATTAATACCCCACTTATACTACTAAATAAATATTCTATGAAAAAAATCAATAAGGAAACAGCAATCCTAAATGACACTAGATCAGAACTAACTGAAATCTTCAGAACACTTCACCCCAAGGCTATGGAATATACATTCTTCTCAAGTGCACCTGGGACATTTTCAAAAATAGACCATATGTTAGAACACAATCTAAGTCTCTACAAATTCAAGAAGATGGAAATCTTATCAAGCATCTTCTCAGAAAACAAAGGCATGAAATTATAAGTCAGTTATGATAAAAATGCTCAAAGCCAATTAAATAAATGGAAGATAAATAGCATGCCATTAAATAATGAATGGGTTACCAAAGAGATCAAATAAGAAATTTAAAAATCCTGGAAACAAATGAAAATGAACACAAAACAATCCAAAAATCTATAGGACACAGTGAAAGTAGTCCTGAGAGAGCCATTCATAGCACTACAGGCCCACCACAAAATAAACAAACAAACAAACAAACAAACTGGTAATAACTTATCTAACACTAATTCTAATTCTTAAAAACTAGAAAGAGAACAACAAGAAAAGCCCAGAGTAAGTAGAAGAAAGAAAATGATAAAGATCAGAGAGTAAATAAATGGCAGAGAGACCAAAAAAAAAAAAAAAAGATCAATAAAACCAAGAGATGGTTCTTTGAAAGGATAAATAAGATGGATGAACCTCTAGCCAGGCTCACCAAGAAGCAAAGAGAGAGAACCCAAATAAATAAAATTAGAAATGAAAGAGGAGAAATAACAACTGATACCACAGAATTACAAAGTATTATGAAAAAAATACTATGAACAACTCTATTCCAACAAAATGGACAATCTAGATAAAATGGACATATTCTTAGAAAAATACAAGCTCCCAAAACTCAATCAGCAAGAATCAAAAAACCTGAACAGGCCAATAACTACCGAAGATATTGAAGCAGTGATCAAAAATCTTCCAACAAACAAAAGCCCTGGTCCAAATGGCTTTACAGGGGAGTTCTACCAAGCATTCAAAGAAGAACTAAAACCTATCCTCCTCAGACTATTCCAAAAAATTCAAGAGGAAGGCACACTTTCAAGCTCTTTCTAGGAAGCCAGCATTACCCAAATTCCAAAACCAGATAGACACCACAAAAAAAAGAGAACTACAGGCCAATAATCCTTGATGAACACAGATGCTAAAATCCTCAACAGAATCCTAGCAAATCGAATTCAGCATTAAAAATCTGGGTGACAGAGAAGTTAAAAAGATCATATACCATGACCAAGTGGGATTTATTCCAGGGACGCAAGGATGGTACCCTCTCTGCAAATCAATAAATGTGATACATCACATAAAAAAACTGAGAGACAAAAATCACATAATCATATCAATCGATGCAGAAAAAGAATTTGACAAAATCCAATATCCTTTCTTGATAAAAACTCTCAGCAATGTGGGCATAGAGGAATCATACCTCAACATAATAAAAGCCTTATAGGACAAACCTACACACAACATCATACTCACTGGGCAAAAAATAAACTCATTTCTCCTAAAAACAGGCACAAGACAGGGATGCCCACTTTCACCACTCCTGATCGATATAGTACTGGAACTGCTAGTCTTAGCAATCAGACAAGAAGAAATAAAAGGCATCCAAATTGGAAAAGAAGAAGTAAAACTGTCTTTATTTGCATATCACATACTATACATAGAAAACCCCAAAGACTCCATCAAAAAACTACCAGACCTAATAAATGAATTTAGCAATGTAGCAGGATACAAAATTAACATCCAGAAATCTATGCCCTTTCTATACACCAATAATGAATGAACTCAAAGAAAGTGAAACTAAAAAAAAAAAAAAATCTCATTAATCATTGCACCAAAAATTTTAAGATACCTAAGAATAAACTTAACTAAGAAGGTAAAAGATCTGTACTCAGAAAACTACGGGACATTGAAAAAAGAGATAGAGGAAGACATAAACAAATGGAAGAATATAACATGATTTTGGATTGGTAGAATCAATATCATTAAAATGTCCATGCTACCCAAGTAATCTACAGATTCAATGCAATCCCCATTAAAATGCCAATGGAATATTTCAAAGATCTAGAACAAACTCTCCAAAAAGTCATCTGGATTAATAAAGACCCCAAATAGCCATAGCAATCCTGAGAAATAAGAACAAAGTTGGAGGGGTCATAATACTAGATATCAAGATGTATTACACAAAGCCTCGGTTCTCAAAACAACCTGTTACTGTCATAAGAACAGATATATAGACCAATGGAACAGAACAGGGAACCCAGAAATTGACCCAAGCCAATATGCTCAATTAATATTTGACAAAGGAGACAAAAATCATACAATGGAGTCAAGACAATCTCTTCAACAAATGGTGTTGGGAAATTTGGTCAGACACATGCAAAAAAATGAAACTAAATCACCAATTTATACCATGCACAAAAACAAACTCAAAATGTCTAAAGGACTTAAATGTAAGATGGGAAACCATGAAAATCCTGCAAGACTCCATAGGCATCTAAATAGCAAACATAAGTCGTAGCGTTATCTTTACTGACACAGCTCCTAGGGCAATGGAGACTAAGGAGAAAAATAAACAAATGGGACTACATCAAAATGAAAAGCTTCTACACAGCAAAAGAAACCATCAACAAAACAACAAGAAAGCTCACTGCATGGGAGAACATATTTGCCAATGATATTTCAGAGAGGGGTTTAATCTCCAAAATTTACAGAGAACTCATACAACTTAACAAAAGGAAGATAAATAATCCAATCAAAAAATGGGCAAAAGACCTAAATAGACACTTTTCAAAAGAGAACATACAGAAGGCCCAGAGACATATGAAAACATGCCCAAGTCACTAACCATCCAAGAGATGCAAATCAAAATAACAATGAGGTACTATCTCACACCTGTCAGAATGGCTATCATCAACAAATGAACAAACAACAAATGCTGGTGAGGATGTGGAGAAAAAGGAATCCTTATGTACTGCTGGTGGGAATGCAGACTGGTGCAGCCATTGTGGAAGACAGTATGGAGTTTCCTCAAAAAGTTAAAAATGGAAGTCCCATTTGATCCAGTAATCCCACTTCTAGGAATATATCCCAAGAAACCAGAAACACCAGTCAGAAATGATATATGCACTCCTACGTTCATAGCAGCACAATTTACAATAGCTAAGATTTGGAAACAGTCTAAGTGCCCATCAGTAGATGAGTGGATTTAAAAACTGTGATACATCTACACAGTGGAATACTATGCCACTATAAAAAAGGAACTTTGACCATTTGCAACATCATGGATGGAACTGAAGAGCATTATGCTAAGCAAAATAAGCCAGTAGGAGAAAGATAAATATCACATGATCTCACTCATTTGTGGGATATAATGATCAACTAATTTGATGAACAAAAATAGATCTAGAGATAAATGGCTGGGGAGGTGGGGGTTTAGAGAGCAACTTGTATGCATGCATATTAGACACTGGGGTGGTGGGGGCTTGCCCATGGTGGGAATTGCTGGGGGGGGTGTCAATCGGGGAAAAGGGAGACATATGTAAAACTTTAGACAATCAAAAAAATTTTTGAAAAAAGAGAAAACACTATCTGATGAGAAATAACAACAATAACAAGGACAATTTCTAAGCACTCTCTGGGCTTTTTAGTATATCACCAGAGAAAATCTTGATGTTCAGAATTTATCATTATAGATGATATTTAATGAAAACAACAAAAATAAGGAAACTAAAATTACCTGCTCTTCCCTCTCCTTTTCTTTGGTCTTACTTCTGTAGACTCTAGAACAGGGGGCATCCTGAGAAGGAATGGCAGAGATTGGATGCAGTGGCATGCTCATCCCAGCCTCCTGTCTGGTCTTCTTTACAGAAGAGAGTCTCCAGTGGTAGAGGCATTTTGGGCCATGGACTTAAAGCTGAGAGAGAGAGAAGACAGATATAACTGATCGAAAACACTTTTAGTACACTGAAATCTTGCCACCTGCAACAAGAACCTAGAGGATACTGTGATGAGTGAAATAAGTCTGATAGAGAAAAACGAATAACATACGATTTCACTTACTTATAAAATATATATATATAAAAAACACACACACACACAAAATAAAAAAAACAGACTCATAGATACAGAGAACATTTTGACAGTTGCCAGGGCGAAGGGTGTAAAAGGTGAAACAATTAAGAAACACAAATTAAGAAATACAAGTTACAGAATAGTCATGGGGATGTAAAGTACAGCATAGGGAATATAGTCAGTAATATTATAGTAAGTATGTATGGCATAAGATGGGCACTCGATTTATCAAGGTGACCACTTTATAAGTTATATAATCTAATCACTGGGTTGTACGTCAAAAACTAATATAATATTTTATGTCAACTACAATGAAAAAATAAAAATCATTTAAAGTAAAAAAAGTCAGAAAACAACCATAAGACAAAATAATTATTTTTGCAAACCATATAACTAATAAGAGACTTGTATCTCAAATATATAAAGGACTGTTACAACTCTATAATAAAAAGACAACCCAATGAAAAATGATTGCTCAACATCATTAGCTAACAGGAGAATGTAAACCAAAACCATGATATACCACTTTAATTATCAACAATTACTAAGACAGATAAGCACTGGCAAGAATGCGGAGAAATTGAAACCCTCATTCACCACTGGTGGGAATGTATATAGCTGTTTTTGATAAAGTCTGACCATTCCTTAAAATATAAAATATAGTGTTACCATGTGACCCAGGAATTTCATTCTTAGGTATATACACACTCAAAGAAATATAATGCCTACATAAAAACATATACATCAATGTTCATAGCCAAAAACAGAAATAACTGAAATGCCCATAAACAGATGAAAGGATAAATAAAAATGAGTTATGTATACAATAGAATATTATTCAGTAACAAAAAGAAATAAAACATGAATATATATGCTACAACATGGATGAAACTTGAAAACATTATACTAAGTGAAAGAAGAACCACATATTGGATGATAATATTTGTATGAAATGTCCAGAGCAGGCAAATTTATTGAACAGAAAGTAGGATAGTGATTGTCAAAGGTTGGGGTAGGGATGGGGGTGAGGGTAATGGCTTATAGGTTTTCTTTTAGGGAAATGAAAATGTTCTAAAATTCAGTATGTGATAGTTATATGATTTTTATGTATACTAAAAGCCATAGAACTGCACACTTTAAATAAGTGGAGTGTAATGGATATGAATTATCCTATAGAATAAAGAGGTAATATGCAAATTGACCATCATACCCTCACAAAATGGCTGCCTATGACCAGCAGGGGGGTTAGTGAGGGACGACCAAACAACTGAACAAGCAGGCTGCATGGAGCAACCAGGCTGACAGGGGAGTAGAGGGGTGTTAGTGAGGGGTTAGTGAGGGGCGACCAAATGACTGAACAAGCAGGCTGCATGGGACAACCAGGCTGATAGGGCACTAGGGGGGGTGTTAGTGAGGGGTTAGTGAGGGACAACCAAACGACTGAATAAGCAGGCTGTGTGGGGCAACCAAGCTGGCAGGAGGCAGGGGAGAGACAACCAAACAATTAAACAGCAGGCTGCATGGGGTAACTAGGCCAGCAGGGGGAGTAGTGAGGGATAACCAAACGAATGAACAAGCAGGTTGCATGGGGCAACCAGGCCAGCAGGAGGGCCATGAGGGGCGACCAGACCAGCAAAGGGGAGGGGACAGTTGGGGGCAACCAGGCCAGCAGAGGGGGCAGTTGGGGGCAACCAGGCCAACACACAGAGGCAGTGAGGGACAATCAGGCTGGTAAAGGAGGAGCAGTTAGGGGCAACCAGGCAGACAGGGAGGGGACAACTGGGGGCAAACTGGTCAGCAGCAGGGGGCAGTTAGGGGTGATCAGGCTGGCGGGGGAGCAGTTAAGGGTGACCAGGCAGAAAGGCAGGTGAGCAATTAGGAGCCAGAGGTCTAGGATTGTGAGAGGGATGTCCAACTGCCAGTTTAGGCCCAAATACTGGGAGCGGGCCTAAACCAGCAGTCAGACATCCACTGAGGGGTCCAGTATTGGAGTAGGTGCAGGCTAGACTGAGGGGACCCACCCCCATGCACGAATTTCATGCACCGGGCCTCTAGTATCCCAATAAAACTGTTTAAAAGAAGAATATGGAAATGATATAGGTTAATATGGATAAAACCCTATTTCTCCTGTGTGCTATCCCTAACGTGATTTATCTAGATAAAATGGACGAACTGTTATGCTATCACTCTTCCAGTTTTGAAAAAGGCAACAGGAAGAGTGCATAATAAGCAATCAGAAACCCAAGTATTGACTCTATTAAATACTAATTATGATGTTGGACAAACTGATACATTTCGGTGCCTGGTTTCTTCATCTATAAAACAGATAGGTAATCATCTCTGCTCAGTTTATTAGAGTTACTGTGAAGCTCAAATAAGACTGGACACATGCACAAAGGTATGCGTTTTAACATCAGCACATTTCCCAGCCTGCCTTTTCAGGCATCTGCATGATTTCTCTCATGACCTCACAAAAACCAATTTGTTTGCTTTGCTTTCCTAGTACTCTGTCTTCCTACAGCTCAGTCTGACACAAGATTTAACAATTGGGACCTCAAATCCTTTCTGACATCTATTAAGAAGCTCTAGCCGAAACCGGTTTGGCTCAGTGGATAGAGCGTCGGCCTGGGGACTGAAAGGTCCCAGGTTCGATTCCGGTCAAGGGCATGTAACTTGGTTGCGGGCACATCCCCAGTAGGGGGCGTACAGGAGGCCGCTGATCCATGTCTCTCTCTCATCGATGTTTCTAACTCTCTATCCCTTCCCCTTCCTCTCTGTGAAAAATCAATAAAATATATTTAAAAAAAAAAAGAAGCTCTAGCAGCATGACTCTGAGGGAAAGCAAAGTTGACAATGCTGTCCCTATAAGGGGAGAGGTAGGAAGGTCTGGTCCATATGACAACCAGTGTAGCCTAACAATCAAGCTCTTCTGTGTTTTCCAGATGGTCAAATGAACAAAGGACTCAGCCCGGACAACAACAATGCTGTGACAAAGATGCCAGTTGCAGCCTCCCTGAGGCACAGTCACCCCAGGTCTGCATGCCTCCCTGCACCCTTGCTCACATGGTGCCAGGCACCAGCAGTGCCCTGCTCCTCCCTATTGTGAGTTGTTACATCTCAATATCATGACTAACACTCAGAATAAATAAGTTTAAGTCAAGCCTGTCTCTATCAGAAGCATGTCTCATATAAAAATGAGAAGCCTGTGCATAACAACTAGCAGAGAGCAAGAAAAAGAAAGCAGGAGTGTGGAGACCAACTGTAACATTCAGCACTGAATGATGAAGGCCACATCTAAGGCAGTGAGTGTGGTGCATGGAGAGAGACCATCTGAAAAGGAAGACTGACATAACCTAATCAGGGTCTAAGCCACACCCAGGTTTCTAGCTGTACATTTACAACACCAGGAGACCAGTGGAGTGGGGGACCAGGGGGTTCACCATGGAACAATGAGCTAAACATGCCTGTGGGAAATCCAAAATATATATACAGTGTGCAGTGTGCACCAGCATACTGTGACATCTGGACACCCAGGAACAGAATCCGATTCACAAGGAAAACCTGCAGAATTAGTCATGTATGTCATTAGATGCTATTCACAAATGATAAACCCATTCATTATTCACACAGAATTTAAAAAAATTTTATAAAACAGCAATGGAGGGTCCTAATTTCTAAAAAGCACCTCTCTCTCAAAATTTAACATTATACTCACAGAGCAAAACTCTTAGAGGAATTTTAATTAAACTTAAAAGCAAAATAAACACATTACCATTGTTATTATTTATATATAATTTTTTTCTGCTGTGATAAGTTAATGATAAAAAGAGAACTTTGTAGTACAAGGGAAGAGTTCAATGGAATTTCTAAGATCTAATGGAATCAGATGAAAACAAACATTTGCAAAAAATCAGTAAATATGCCAGTGTAAGAAAAAGTATGTAATTGTGAAGCAGGAAAAAAGAAACCTCATTTAAAATGGCCAAAACCTGTTTGGCTCAGTGGATAGAGCATGGGCCTGCAGACTGAAAGGTCCCAGGTTCGATTCCGGTCAAGGGCATGTACCTTGGTTGTGGGCACAACTCCAGGGTGGGGCGTGCAGGAGGCAGCTGATCGATGTCTCTCTCTCATCAATGTTTCTGACTCTCTATCCCTCTCCCTTCCTCTCTGTAAAAAATCAATAAAATATATTTTTAAAAAATAAAAAATAAAAAAAGCAGGCAGGTGAGCAGTTGGGAGCCAGCAGTCCTGGATTGTGAGAGGGATGTCCAATTGCCAGTTTAGGGCCAATCCTACCTGGATTGCGTCTAAAAGGGCAGTCGGGCATCCCTCAAGGGGTCCCAGATTGGAGAGGGAGCAGGCTGGGCTGAAGGACACCTGCCCCCCCCCCCTGCACGAATTTTGTGCACTGGGCCTCTACTATTTAATAATCAAAAAAAAAAGCAACAATTCAGGGAACCATTTCTTCCTTTACAAAAATATAGCAAAGCCTGTCATTGACCAATCTGGACTGAGTCTGTGTTCTTATGATCCTCTTATAGTAGAAACATATGCTCAGAATGCCCATTAGGAAAACCTATAAGCCAGAGAGTTCAGAAACTATGGGAAAGGTTATCTTTGGGGAGCTTAACTTGAGAAAATATATAAAAATCTATAAACCCCCAAATTTTCAATATAACATTATTTACAACAAAGAAAAACAGAAATACCCTTAATTTCCCCAAATTGGGGAAAAGCTGAATGAATTGTGGTGCTAGTACAATCAAAGCGATATCAGGTAAGCATTAGAAGCAAGAGAAATATGGGCATGATAAAAAGCAGGTGATAAAATTTTACATGTATTATAACTATGTTATATATACACAGCAAAAATCTTGGAAGGGAATTCATAAAAAACAAATAGATTAAATAATATGCCAATATAAATGATTTTCACTTCTCTATATCTAAATCTCTAGTAATAATATATTACTTTTATAGTTTATATATATTTTTAAAGATCTAAAATTAAAAGCTTGTCATTCCACATTGGTTAGCAATGGTCAGAATTTTATTATCTAAACTAATAAAAGGGTAATATGCTAATTAGACCAGTTAGACAGAACGTCTTCCAGATAAAGTCATGGTGGTGGAGGCCAAAACAGAGGAGGTTAGGGGAAATCAGGCAGGGAGGCAGAGCAGTTAGGGGTGATCAGGCCAACTTGGGAGGGTTGTTAGGGGTGATCAGGCCAGCAGGGGAGAGCAGTTAGGGGTGATCAGGTCAGCAGGCAGAGGTGGTTAGGGGTGATCAGGCAGGCAGGAAGAAGGGTTAGGACTATCAGGCAGGCAGGCAGAGGCAGTTAGGAGAGATCAGGCAGGCAGGCAGGCAGAAGGGTTAGTGGTGATCAGGCAGTCAGGCATAGTAGTTAGGGGTGATCAGACAGGTAAGGCAGGCAGGTGAGCAGTTAGAAGCCAGTGGTCCCGGATTGCACAAGTGATAATCGGCTCTGGGATCAGGCTTAAACTTGCAGTTGGACATCCCCTGAGGAGTCCTGGATTGGAAAGGGTGCAGGTCAGGCTGAGGGATCCCCCCATGCACGAATTTCATGCACCGGACCTCTAGTAAATAAATAAGCCATAAAAGGGCTCATTTTCTGTGAGAAGTACTATTTGAAGGCCTCACAGAATTCAAGCATAATTTTCCTACAGGAATAAAGTGGTAGGGTATATTCACAAGACACAGACATTTATAACTATCATAGTGTTTGTTTCATTCTTTTTATTCAAAAAAATTGAAATGATACCAAACATATTTTCTGACCATGATATCTTGAAAATGGAAATCAACTGCAAAAAGGAAGTAAAGAAACCCAAAAATATGTGGAAATTAAACAACATGCTACTAAAAGATGACTGGGTCAAAGAAGAAACAAAAGATGAGATAAAAATATATGTAGGGTCAAATGAGAATAACACAACATATCAAAACCTCTGGGATGCAGCAAAAGCAGTTATAAAAGGGAAGTTTATATTATTACAGGCCTATCTCAAGAAACAAGAGAAATCCCCAGTAAATACCTGATATCATATCTTAAAGAGCTAGAAAAAGGACAAAGACAACCCAAAGTCAGCAGAAGAAAGAAAATAATAAAAATTAGAGTAGAATTAAATGAAATAGAGAACAAAAAGACTATAAAAAAATAAGACAAAGAGCTGATTCTTTGAAAAGATTAATAAAATTGACAAATCAGTAGAAAGACTAAGAAAAAAGGGGAAAAGACCCATATAAACAAAATCAGAAATGTGAGAGGTGACCACAGGAATCACAGATACACAAAGGATCATACCAGAATATTATGAAAGACTATATGTCACCAAATTCAATAACCTAGAAGAAATGGGTAAGTTCCTAGAAATACATTACCTTCCTAGACTAAATCATGAAGAATTGGAAAATCTAAATAGACCAATCAGCAGTGAAGAAATTGAAACAGCCATCAAAAACCTCCAAAAAAATAGAAGTCCAAGACCAGTGAATACTACCAAATGTTCAAAGAAGAATTAAAACCTATCCTTCTCAAACTCTTCCCAAAAATTGAAGAAGAGGCAATCTTCCTAACACATTCTACGAGGCCAATATAACCCTAATACCAAAACCTGGAAAAGATAACACAAAAAATGAAAACTGCAGACCAATATCTTTGATAAATATTGATGTAAAACCCTAAAGACTAGCAAGTCGAATACAACAGTACATCAAAAAATAATACATCATGATCAAGTAGGGTTCATTCCAGGAGCACAAGGATGGCTCAACATTCGAAAACTCAATCAATGTAATACACCACATTGACAAAGGAAAGGATAAGAATCATATGATATTATCAACAGATAAGAAAACATTTGATAAGGTACAACATCCATTTATTATTAAAACGCTCAATAAAAATAGGAATAGCCGAAACCGGTTTGGCTCAGTGGAGAGAGCATCAGCCTGAGGACTGAAAGGTCCCAGGTTCGATTCCGGTCAAGGGCATGTCTCCTGGTTGCGAGCACAACCCCTGTAGGGGGCGTGCAGGAGGCGGCTGATCGATGTCTCTCTCTCACTGATGTTTCTAACTCTCTATCCCTCTCCCTTCCTTTCTGTAAAAAATCAGTAAAATATATTTTTAAAAAAATAGGAATAGAAGTACTTCAACATAATATAAGCCATATATGATAAACTCTCAGCTCATATTATGCTCAATGGTGAAAACCATAAAATCAATGTGCAAAAATCCATTCCCTTCCTGTATACTAACAACAAAACTTCACAAAAAGAAATAAAAAAAACAACTCCTTTTGCAATTGCAACCAAAAGAATAAAATACCTAGAAATAAACTTAACAAAGAATGTGAAAGATCTATATACCGAAAATTATAAAACATTAAGAGATTGAAAAAGACATAACAAAATGGAAAATATTCCATGTTCATAGATTGAAAGAATCAACATAGTTAAGATGTCCATATTACTCAAAACAATATACATACTTAATGCAATCCCCATCAAAATCCCAGTAACATTTTTTAAAGAAATAGAACAAGAAATCATAGATTTGGATAAACCACAAAAGACCCCAAATAGTCAAAGCAATCCTGAGGGGGAGAAGGGGTACGACAAAGTTGGAGGTATTTCACTCTACCTTACTTCATATTATATTCCAAAGCTACTATAAACAAAACAGCATGGAAATAACAGACAAACAGATAAACAGATTAATGGAAAAAAATAGAGCCCAGCTATAAAACCACATGTTTATGGACAGGTAATTTTTGACAAAGGAGCCAGACACATACCCAACGGAGTAAATATAGTTTCTCTTCAATAAATGGTGCCAGGAAAACTGAAAAGCCATATGCAAATGAATGAAACTGGATTACAGTTTGTCCCCATGTACAAAAATTAATTCCAAATGGATCAAAGCTAAATGTAACACCTGAAACAATAAGTTACATAGAAGATGACATAGGTACAAAACTTATGGGCCTGGGTCATAGAGAACATATTATGAAGTTGATACCAAAGGCAAGGGAAGTAAATGCAAAAATAAATGTGACTATATCAAACTGAAAAGCTTCTGCACATCAAAAGAAACTAACAACAAACCAAAGAGGCAGTCAGTAAGATGGGAGATGATATTTGTAAACATTCACTCTGACAAAGGTTTAATTCCCAAACTTGTAAATCTCAACACCAAACAAACAAGCAACACAATCAAAGAGGATAGGAGACCTGAAAATACATCTCTCTCAAGAAGACATATGAACAGCCAGTAGTTTATGAAAAGATGCTCAACCTAACTGGCAATTAGGGAAATGCAAATCAAAACTACAATGAAATACCACCTCACACTTGTTGGAATGGCCATTATCAACAAGACAAGCAACAAGTGTTGAAGAGGTTGTGAGAAAAAGGGAGTCCTCATTCACTGCTGGTGGGAATGCAGACTGATACAGCCACTATGAAAACCATTCTGGTGATTTCTCAAAAAATTAAGACTAGAGCTACCATACAACCCAGCAATTCCTCTGCTGGACATATACCTAAAAATTCAAAATCATGTATTCTCAAAGATATATGTGCCCCTATGTTCACTGAACATTATTCACGGTGGCCAAGACATAGACACAACCAAAGAGTCCTGTGATAGAGGACTGAATAAGGAAGATGTGATATATGTACACAATGGAATACTACTTAGCCATAAGAAAAGATAAAATAGCACCATTTGCAATAAAATGGATGGACCCTGAGAACATTATGCTAAGTGAAATAAGCCAGTCAGAAAAAGCTAAGAACCATATGATTTCATTCATATGTAGAATATAAAACTGAAACTTATGAATACAAACAGCAGTTGCCAGAGTAAAGGGGGTGGGGGGGAGAAAGGAGTCCTAATATAAGGTGACAGGAGAAGATTTGACTTTGGGTGGTGGGAATACAACGTAATATACATATCTTGTAACATGAAGCATATATGCTGACCAATGTCACCTCAATCAATTTAATAAATACAATTTTTAAAAATCCCCTAGAATCTGGAGCATGACTACAGATAATAAAAAGCAAGAACAATGTTGAATAAAGGAATAAGAAATGATGAAGATAAATGGAAGATAAAATCTAAAATATAAATACATTAAACCAAAAATGTAACTTCCCTACTGAAAGTCTTTTTTAAAAGAAAGGATTTATGAAGCCATGACTAAGGAGAAAGACCAGGTAGGTCCTTGTTAATGAAGTCTGAACCGCCAGGGCCTGGCTAGGTGAAAAGATATGTCTAATGTCCTAGAGTTGTTGAGCATTTTTATACATCAAGTAAGGGGATCGGGGAGAGAATGTAAGGCTTTCTGAAAGAATTTATATTAGCTCTAGAAAACTGAGTGGGGGGAGGGGAGGGAGGGAGAGAAGCTGACTCAGGGCAGTTCTGAGATAGCTGCAGAACCCAAGGCAGAAGTGTTTGCTCCCTTGGATAGGCTGTGAATAAGAAGCAGAAGACATGTGCTGGGATGGGGGTGACCAGGGTGAGGTCAATGGGTAAAAAAAGAGACTTAAGCAATAAAGTATTTTAAAAAAAATTAGGCAACTGTGAAAACGGGATGCCTACAGGGTCCTTTTTGCTGCATTTGGATCACTTGTAAATTATGTTTTAAGTAAAATTTTACCTTGAGCAATGAAGAAGAAGAAGAAAGAAGGAAGAAGGAAGAAGGAAGAAGGAAGAAGGAAGGAAGAAGAAGAGGAGGAAGAAGAAGAGGAAGAGAAGGAAGAGCAGGGGGAAGAGGAGGGGGGAGAAGGGAAAGGAGGAAGGGGTGGAGGAGGGGAGAGAGGGGGGAGGGGGAGGAAGAAGAAGAAGAAACAGAAACAGGCTTCTGGGGTGGTGGCACCTGCTATTCTCTCTTTTGGATAATTGCAGAAATAGTCACCCGTAAGGTAATGCAAAATTCCAACAGCCAGACACGAGCTGTCTTTTGTTAGTTGTTCCACAGCTATTATTGAGAAGTCAGTTGATATTCTAATAGGAGACCCCTTGTAGGTAACTTTCTGTCTCTCTCTGGCAGCCTTTAAGATTCTTACTTTGTTGTTAGTGTTTGCCAATTTTATTATGATGTGTCTTGGTGTCAGTTTTTTGGGGGTTCAGCTTGTTTGGGACTCCTTGGACTTTCATATTTTTTTCCTTGCCAATATCAGGGAAATTTTCTGTCATTATTTCTTCAAATAGGTTTTCTATTCCTTGCTTTTCTTCCACTCCTTCTGGTATCCCAATTAAGCATATGTTGTTTCGTTTTGTGTTGTCCCAAAGCTCTCTTCCTGTTTTTAAAGTCTGTTTTCCAGTTGTTGCTGTGTTTGTGTGTTTTTTCCTACCTGGTCTTCTAATTCACTGATGCGGTTCTCAGCCTCTTCTAGGCCTTCCATTGTGTTTCTTATTGCAGCTATGTCGTTCTTTATCTCCTCTTGGTTTCGCTTCATGTTAGTGACATTCTCATTCAGCTCCTTATAGTTCTCTTTGAGTTGTATGATACTATCGTTGAGTTGTGTTTATGTCTTCCATCCATTTAAACATCCTTAAAACCATTACTCTGAATTCTTTCTCTGAAAGGCTGCTCACTTCAATTTCATCTAACTCCCTTTCTGGTGATTCCTCTTTTTCTTTCCTTTGGGGATTGCTTTTACATCTTCCCATGTTCTCCTGTAATGTTTTAACTGTAGATCCAACTGCTTTACTACCCAAGTTTTTTTGGGGGGGAATGGTGCTACTGGTGTATTTTCTCAGTTCTCCTGTGTTTGTTAATTTACTGCAGTTCCCTACTTGAGCTATTTGGGTTCTCTTGATGTAGATCTGCGAGCTTGAGTAGCACAACTGTGGTGTCTAGAAGTCGGCAGCCATGGAGAGAAGTGTCCCTATTTTTGCTATTTTGCACCCTTAATTGAGATTACACATGCCCAGCGGGGATACACAGTGGCACCAAGGACCCGTCTGTCAGGGTGGTGTGTTTCAGGGGCCTACACCCTGGAGAGGCATGGTTGTGGTGTCCAGAGTTAAAAAATCATACCTGCGGGGGCTCCCAGGTCTCCCAGGTACTGTTTAGGGGGTGGACCACCAGGAACGTGCTGCTGAAAACCCACCTTGGGTGGTGGCCTCAAGGGCACACCGCAAACACAGGTGACCAGAGAGGTCCACACACCAGATAGGAGGGCACGCCACAGACAGGGCAACCCTGACAGGCAAACACAGGAACTAGGGTACTTCACAAACTGGCGCACAAACTGGCGAAAAGGCACACTGCAGACTGGGAAACATGCAGGCAGGGACTAGTGTGTAGCTGCAGCTGAAACCATGGCACAGCCAAAACCGTGGTGCAAGCACACGGTGTGCGTGCACTCGGTGACCCATGCACACTTGGTGATCTTGGAGATCACAAGCCCAGCCCGTGTGTGGTCACTGCCGCAGCCATGCCGATGTCGCTGGGGAGAGGAAGGTTGCACTCACTGCTTTGGAGGTGGAGGTCCCAGGGTCCGGGGTCTGCAGGGTCCGTGGGTCTGCAGAGTCCACAGGTCTGCGGGACTCTGGCTGGAGTGGCTGTTGGGTTGCAGGGCAACTCCAATGCCTGTCTGGCTGGCGGTGTTGGTGAGTTCCCAAAAGTATTCCACAGCTATTAACAGACTACTACTGTTCTGTTGTTTTCCCTCACTCTCTGGCCACTATAATTTAAATTAGAACATAACAGAATATTTTTTCTTATCAAACTCTTTAAACAAATAACAAAACAAGAGAAATAAACTGAAAAGTACAAAAATACTACCTGTAAATAATAACACTGGAAGAAAATTACACCCAAGGAAAGTATCAACGAACTGTAAGTGCTCTGCGTGAATGATTTCATTCTCTCACAGCAGTGCCAGCAGCAGGGAAACCTTTATCTACACTTTCCACATGGCTTAGAGAAGTTAAGCAGCTGGCTCAGGCTTCACAGACATTTCACTGATATGAGAGCCTATGGCAACTTATAAAGTGAACTAAGCATGTTTTACTTTTCTTTTTTTTTTTTTTGTTTTGTTTTCTTCTGTTTTTTAATGGTAACTGAGTGCCTTTTTAAATTTTTTATTTATTAATTTGAAAGAGAGATATTGATTTGTTGTTCCTCTATGCTTTTACCTCACTGTGGCACCACTGTTGGAAAGACAAAGATAAAACCTGGTGTGTTGCTCACTTTGTTATGGTAATGATTAAAATTCCAAGAATAATAAAGATGGACTCCACATTCCAAGTATTAGATATGCACTTTTGTCTATAGGGAGGGACATTTGACCAAAGTAATTGGTATAGTACTAGTATAGTTAATCAAATTTTGAGAAAGATAGTAATTTAGGTATTTCAAAAGTGGATATTTTAAGGTAGTAAGATGTGCCTCAAAATAGCTGAGTCCATTTGATAACAGATATTTAAATGTATCAATTTCAGTTCACTTGGAAATTTATATCACAAGCCACAGAAAGATGTTGTATTTTAAAACTATAGTCCATCTTTTAACTATTATCTATACTAATAAAAGCCTAGGTGGCCCTCGTGCCCTCAAGTCAACAAAAGATGGCCACCACAAGATGGCTGCCCCCATGTTGTCACAAGATGGCTGCCACAAGTTGTGGGTGATCAAGCCAGCAGGGGACGGCAGTTGGGGGCCACCAGGACAGCAGGGGAGGGCAGTTGGGGCGACCAGGCCTGCAGGGGAGGACAGTTGAGGTGACCAAGCCAACAGGTGAGGGGAGTTGGTGGCAACCAGGCTGGCAGGCGAGCAGTTAGGTATCAATCAGGCCAGCAGGGGAACAGTTAGGGGGCAATCAGGCTGGCAGGAAGAAGTAGTTAGGAGCAATTGGGCAGGCAGGTGAGTGGTTAGGAACCAGCAGTCCTGGATTGTGAAAGAGTCTAAACCGGCAGTTAGACATCCCCTGAGGGGTCCCGGATTGGAGAGGGTGCAGGCTGGACTGAGGGACACACACCCCCCATGCACAAATTTCATTCACCGGGTTTCTAATAACTATATAAAACTATAGCCATATCTTTAAACTATTCAGTAGATTATTCAAGGTAATTTTCCAATGTTCAGCTTCAAAGGTTGGAGCCAAGAAGAGGAGCAGAATGAACTCCAGATTTGACCAGCCATGTTGCACAGTAGGAGGAGAATAGGACCCTAGGGAAAATTGATGGGGCCTGGTGCTATTAAGTCCTTGGCCAAAAGCAAGGGCACAGCCATGAGAGGTGACATGCTGCAGACTGAAGGACAGTAAGTGTGATGAGGAATCCCAAGGAGGGAGCAACAGAGAGGAGCCAAATTTGATCAAGTGAGTGAGAAGACAATGTGGCGCAGGCGGGACTGAGCTCGCGACACTGCATGCCATCATGGCTTCTCCAATGAGGAAGGAAGACCTCAGCAGAACCACTCCATCATGTATGTAAATTAGGGGAGCCAAGCATGATTACTGGTCTAATGTTTACATTTTCCAGAAGATTCTGAACTTTAGGAAAGTTATGGAATAGCCATGCATATTCCCTTGCTAACAGGACAAGTACAAGAATACTGAAGACTCAGAATTAACTAAAGGGAAAAAGGAAATTTGTTGGGGTTCTTTTACCATTTCACTGATGAGAAATGGAAGTACAGGTCTAAGTGACATGAGAGATGGAAAACACCTCACTGAGAACAGAAACAGTCTACTTCTTCTTTTCCAATTTGGATGCTTTCTATTTCTTCTTCTAGTCTAATCGCAATGGCTAATACTTCCAGTACTATGTTGAATAGGAGTGTGAAAGTGGGCATGCCTGTCTTATTCCCGTTCTTAGGGGAAATGGTTTCAGTTTTTGCCCATTGAGTATGATGTTGGCTGTGGGTTTATCATAAATGGCTTTTATTATGTTAAGGTATGATCCTTCTATTCCCATCTCGCTGAGAGTTTTTATCAAAAATGGGTTGTGGATTTTGTCAAATGCTTTTTCTGCATCAATTGATATGACAATGTGATTTTTCTCTCTCAGTTTGTTTATGTCATGTATCACATTTATTGATTTGCGGATATTGTACCAACCTTGCATCTCTGGGAAAAATCCTACTTGGTCATGGTGTATGATCTTTCTGATGTACTGCTGGATCCGATTTGCTAGAATTTTGTTGAAGATTTTGGCATCTATGTTCATGAGGAATATTGGCCTGTAATTCTCTTTCATTCTATTTTATCTGGCTTTGGTGTTAGGGTGAGGCTGGCTTCATAGAATGAGCTTGGAACTATTCCTTCTTCTTAAATTTTTTGGAATAGTCTGAGGAGGATAGGTTCTAATTCTTCCTTGAATGTTTGGTAAAACTCCCATGTGAAGCCACCTGGCCCAGTTTGCCAGAATCTTTTTGATGACTACTTTAATTTCTTCCATAGTTATCGGCCTATTGAGGTGTTGAGATTCTTCCTGATTGAGTTTTAGAATGTTATATTTTTTAAGGAATATGTCCATTTCTTCCAGGTTGTCCAGTTTGTTGGAATAGAGTTGTTCGTAGTGTTTTTTAACAATCCTTTTTATTTCGGTGGGGGGTCTGTTGTTATTTCACCTGTTTCATTTCTGATTTTGTTTATTTGGATTCTCTCTCTTTGCTTCTTGGTGAGCCTGGCTATAGGTTCATCCATCTTGTTTATCCTTTCAAAGAACCAGCTCTTGGTTTTGTTGATCTTTTGTATTGTTTCTTTGGTCTCTATGTCATATATTTCTGCTCTGATCTTTTTTATTTCCTTCTTCTGCTTAACACTGGGCTTTTCTGGTTGCTCTCTTTCTAACTCCTTGAGTTGTAGAGGTAAGTAATTTATTACCATTGTTTCTTGTTTTTTGCTATAGGCTTGTAGAGCTATGAACATCTATCTCAAGACTGCTTTCACTGTGACCCATAGATTTTGTATTGTTGTGTTTTCATTGTCATTTGTTGCCATGATGTTTCTTATTTATTCCTTGATCTCTCTGGTTACCCAATCATTGTTGAATAGCATGCTATTTAGTCTTCAAGTGTTTGATTTTTTTGGATTGTTTTTTACTGTTAGTTTTTAATGATTAAGTATTTTTATGCTTATTACATCTAAAAAATTATGTTCTTTAACTTGTAACTTGGGGAAAGGGGCAGTTCTGGGCTCTATTTCTACTTCAGAATAATGGATCCAGAATATTTCATGGTTTAGAGATAGAAAGATTTCTGGCAACAATTCCCACCACTTGAAGATCTCCTGTTTCTTCACAAACACGTAGATATTTGAAGCATCTTTATTAAGCTGATAGAGGAAAAGAATTTTGACCACATTTTATAACAGAAAAGCTAGTTATATTTCACTAGAGGCCCAGTGCATGAAATTCGTGCTGGGGGGGTGTCCCTCAACCCAGCCTGCACCCTCTCTAATATGGGACCCCTCAAGGATCAGGCCTAAACGGGCAGTCGGACATCCCTCTCAGAATCCAGAAATGCTTACTCCCAACTGCTCACCTGCCTGCCTTCCTAATTGCCCCTAACCACTTCTGCCTGCCAGCCTGATAACCCCAACCACTCAACTGCCCACCTGATTGATGCATAACTGCTCCCCTGCCAGCCTGTTTTCCCCTATCTGCCCTACCCTGCAGGCCTAGTCACTCTTAACTGCCCTCCCTTGCAAGCCTGGTCCCCACCAACTGGTGTCCCCTGCAGAAAGGACATCCAGAATGACATCCAGAAGATGTCCAGACTATCTGGTCTAATTAGCATATTACCCTTTTTTATTAGCATAGATGATACAACTAATATGGAAAGTGTTTTACAAACTGTACAGTGGTATACAGATGACAGTTAAATGTCTACCATCCAAAAATATACTATGACTTTTCATTTGACTTTTCATTTTAGAACATAGTATTACTGATTCATACAAAAATTGTTTTCAATAGTATTACTGATTCATACAAAAAATGTTTTCAATGGAAAAATTGTTTTCATCTTTCAAACCAAGAGGGCAGAACAGGTGAACACCTAAACTGCTGCGTCACACGACAATTTCAAAACTACAACTAAAAGACAGAATGGACATCATCCAGAACCACAGAAAAGCTGCCTGAGTGAAAAATTCTACAGCTAAAAGAAAAGAGAGGGGATCATAGAGACCCAGAGGAGCTACAAAAAGCTGAGGTACAGAGACACACGCGTAGAGAGGACAGGCGGCGGCATGCCTGGCTGGCTTCCTCTAGCAGGAGGGAGATGGAAACTCCCAACTGCAGTGAACCTCAGTTCCGAATGCACTGAACCCCAATTCTAGGCGAGACTCATATGCGGGGCGTCTGGACTGTTGTGAAAAGGAAGGAGTGCACCAAACCTTAGGGGAGCCGTAAAAGGCTGTGGTCTGGAAGCGTGCAAATGCGCACACAGAGGGCTAACTGCTGATTGTGCCACTGGCTTTCTCTAGTGAGAGGAAGATGGAACTTCCCAACTGAAATCCACTTCCGACCACACTAAACCCCAGTTTCGGGCAAGACTCTGGGGACCCAGACTTATACAGATCCCTGGAGCACATGGAAACTCAGGGGAGCCAGAAAGGCAGAGGTGTGGGGGCGCAAAAGCACAAGTGTGCACAGTGAGGGCTGCAGTGATTATCAAGGGACACTGAGACCCAGGGACTACGTAGGCAGGACTGACAGGAAGCCAAGGCTGCCTCTGCTCAGCCCTGAGACTCTGTCCCATCCAAGCTGAACACAGAGGCTGTTGCAATTTTGCAAGTCTTGTATCATAAGGCTGAATCCAGCACAGAAGTTCTCCCAACACAGACACAACTGATTCTCATAACCAGTTGGCTTGGAGGTCAATTCCCTCCAATGATACCAACAACAATCAAGACTTAACTACATCAAGACTGTACACACAGTCCACAAAGGGGTACACCAAGAGAGGCCGCCTCAAGTAACCGGGAGGCGGAGCTACTGGGCCATATAGGACACCAAGTACACAAAGCTACTCTACCAACTCAGGAAAGCAGCAAAAATGCGGAGACAAAAAAACAGATCACAAACAAAAGAAATGGAGGAAAACAAACGACTGGATATAGAGTTCAAAATCACGGTTATAAGGTTTTTCAAGAATTTCCTAGAAAAGGGATAAATTTAGCGAGACCCAAGAAGAGATGAAAAAGGACCAACTACAAATTAAACATACACTGACTGAAATAAAAAATATTATACAGAGACCTAACAGCAGACTAGAGGAACGCAAGAATCAAGTCAAAAAAACAAAAACAAAGAAGCAGAAAACACTCCACTAGAAAAGAAAAAAAAATCTAAAAATGTGAAGATAGTATAAGGAGCCTCTGGGACAACTTCAAGCATACCAACATCAGAATTATGGGGGTGCCAGAAGAAGAGAGAGAGCAAGATACTAAAAACCTATTTGAAGAAATAATGACTGAAAACTTCCCCTGCTGAAAGAAACAGATTTAGAAGTCCAGTGCACAGAACCCCAAACAAAAGGAATCTCAAAGAGAACCACACCAAGACATATCATAATTAAAATACCAAGAGCAAAAGACAAAGAGAGAATATTAAAAGCAGCAAGAGAAAAAACAGTTAATTACCTACAAGAGAGCACCCATACGATTGCCAGCTGATTTCTCAACAGAAACTATGCAGGCCAGACAGGAGTGGCAATAAATATTCAAAATGATGAACAGCAAGAACCTACAACCAAGATTACTCTACCCAGCAAAGCTATCATTCTGAATTGAAGGGCAGATAAAGAACTTCACAGATAAGAAAAAGCTAAAGGAGTTCATCAACACCAACCCAGTATGATATGAAATGCTTAAAGGTACTCTTTAAGAGGAAGAAGAAGAAAAAGGTAAAGATAAAAATTATGAACAACAAATACATATCTATCAACAAGTGAATCTAAAAATCAAGTGAATTAAAAATCTGATGAAGAGAATAAACTGGTGAATATAATAGAATCAGGGGCATAGAAAGAGAGTGAACTGACAATTCTCAAGGGGAAAGGAGTGAGGGGTTGCAGGGAGAGACTGGACAAAAATCATATACCTATGGATGAGGACAATTGGGGGGACAGGTAAGGGTAGAGGAAGGGGTGGGAGCCGGATGGAGGGGAGTTATGAGGGAAAAAAGAGGAACAATTATAATAATCTGAACAATAAAGATTAATTAAATCAAATAGAAAAAGGAAAAAATTGTTTTCAATGGACATAGACACCAGGGAGGGTGAGGGCATGAGTGGGGGTGGGGAGTTAGGGGGACAATGGGGGGTAAGGACACATATGTAATACCTTAATCAATAAAGAAAGAAAAAAAATGGAAAAAGAAAAAAATTGTTTTCAGTTCATTGGAGTAAATATGAACATCATATCTGAGATAAAAACCTTCATTAATATGACTAGAAATATACATTTCTTTCTTTGCTAGACTCCCAGAAACAAAATAAAAATTACATTTATCACAGTTTTCACAAAAGAATAAGCAGGATTGAAATTTTTAATTTCTAAGATTTGATTTCTAGGGTAGGGAGCCTTTATTTTTATATAGTTCCTATTTCAAAAAAGAATACTAAACAGCATAGAAAGATATAATCTACATATGGCACCATGGCACCCAGCTGAGGGAGGGGCTATGGTCAGTCATGTCTTGTTTGCATGAGCCTTCCTTGACCCAACACACAGAGAGCCCTCAGACCCATGGGTAACCCAATCCTCTGGCTGGGGAGAGACCAGTTAAGTGAGCTGGCAAATGATATTACCTCACACCTGTCAGAATGGCTATCATCAATATATCGACAGGGCCAGAATCCATACTGGGAATTGGGCACATATTAAAGGGAGTTGAAGTTGAAAAAATACATGGAATAAAGGAAAATCCTCAAAGATTCAGAAGAAAGGCCAAGGCCAAAGGAGTTGAGAACCATGAACAGAAGACATGAAATAGTAAAAAAGATACCACAGAGGATGAAGAAGGCTTCTGGCTCAAAGGAAACATGAAGCAGACTGGAAGAGAAGAGCAGAGATACAATGAGCATAAGTATGAGCCTCATGACTTGTCAGCTCCAGTTTCCTCGTGGCCTTAAAAGAAACACTTTTTAAAAGATTCACTTAAGTGAGTTTCTATTTCTTAACATAAAAATATGTTTCATTGCCCAACAAGCGTGGCTCAGTGGTTGAGCATCGGCCTATGAACCAGGTCACAGTTCAATTCCCAGTCAGTGCACATGTCCTGGTTGCAGACTTGATCCCCAAAAAGGAGAGGGGAAGGTGCTAGAGGCAGCTGATCAGTGGTTCTCTGATTCTCTCTCCCCCTCTCCCTTCCTCTCTAAAATCAGTAAAAATATTTTTTTTTAAAAAATGCCTCAGATATGCTACTATACCAAGATACATTTAAATAGTAAGGGAATGAGGCAACGAGAGAAAGGAGTAAAAAAAATCCTATCTAATAAAGAGGAAATATGCTAACTGATTGCCCCGCCCTCAAAGATGACAGCACCCACAGTGAATAAGGAGGGGATATGCTAATTGACTGCCCTGCCCTCAAAGGTGGTGGCGCCCACAGACACAAGATGGGAGCAGGCCCAGCTGCTCCATGCGCCTGCCTCCGGAGTCCCCCAGTCCCCTCTGCCCCCGCAGCAAGCCTTGGATGGTGGCTACCCAGCCACTCAGGAACACCCGAGGCTCAGGTAACCAGAGCCAGCCAAGGCTTGCACTGCCGGCAGGGGCAGCAGCAGAGGTGTGATGGGGCATCACCTTCCTCTGATCACTGGGTCACCTCCCGCTCCTGAAGGCTCCAGGATTGTGAAAGGAAACAGGCTGGGCGGAGGGACCCCTCCCCCTCCAGTGCATGAATTTCATGCACCAGGCCTCTAGTAATAATATAAAAGAAATTGAAGATGCAAATGGAAGCATATACCATGCTTATGGATAAGAAAAATTAACATCATTAAAATATCCATACTACATAAATTCAATATAATTCCTCTCAAAATACCAATGGCTTATTTCACCTAACTACAACAAATAATCCAAAAATTTATTGGAACCACAAAAGATCACGAATAGCTATACCAATCTTGAGTAAAAAAAAAACAAAGTTGGAGATATCACACTATAAGATAGCAAACTCTAAATCAAAGCATTATGGTACTGGCATTAAAACAGAGGGGGGGAGGGGGAAGGAGGGAGAAATGGAACACAATAGAAGCTCAGAAATAAGCTCACACATATACAGTCAACCAGTATATGACAAAGGAAGCAAGGACATATAATCAGATAAAGACAGTCTCTACAATCAATGGTGCTTGGAAAATTGGACAGATACATGCAAAAAAAAAAAGAAAAGAAATTAGACCATCTTCTTACACCATATATAAGAATAAATGCAAAATGGATTTAAACTACATGTAAGACTTGAAAGCATAAAACCCCTAGAAAACATAGGCAAAAAAATTTCTGACATTTCTCATAGCAATATTTATTCTGCTTTATCTCTTCAGGTAAGGGAATAACAACCACAAAAAAATGGGACTACATCAAACTAAAATGTTTTTGCACAGCAAAGGGGTTTTTGAAAAGACAATCTATTGAATGGAAGAAGATATTCGCAAATGATACATCCAATAAGGAGTTAATATCCAAAATTTATAAAGAATTCATACAACTCAACACCAAAATAAAAATTCAATTAAAAGGCGGTCAGAGGACCTGAATAGGCACGTCTCTAAAGCAGTCTAACAGATGGCCAGTAAACATCTAAAAACATCAATCATAGAGAAATGCATGTTAAAACTTCAGAGAGATATCACCTCACACCTGTCAGAATGGCTATCATCAATATATCAACAAACATCAAGGGCTGGCAAGGATAGAAGGAAAAGGGAACCCTGGTGAACTATTGCTAGAAACTGATAATATATTATAAAATTGCACACTTGAAACCTATATAATTTTGTTAAACAATGTCAGCCCAATAAATTTAATTTAAAAAAATATCCACACCATCTTACCCAGTGACTCTAGTTCATGACACTATCCAAAAGAAATTATCTGAACTATGGATTAAAACGTATGCCCAAATATACCCATCAAAGGATATTTACAGCAGCAAAATTCTTTAAAATAAGTTCTACATTAAGCAATAAGGGTTACGTAAATTAGAATATAACATAAAATGCAATATGCAGTAACTAAGTTACTGAAGTGGGAAGTGTTATGCAATAAATGTTAAGAGAGTAAGGTATATAAAATAGCATTCAGGTTGACTGTGACTAGGTTAAAAAAAATGTATAAATCCCAGAATAAAAGTACTACTAATGAAAAACATTGATTGTTTTGAAAATGAATATTAACAAGGCCTGTGAACACCTGTTCCAAGTCGCAAGTTTACCTATGAGATCCCCATGCCCATCCCTCACCACCAGCCCCAACCCTTCCTGACATGATGTATCAAGCCCAGTTACCTGCCTCAGTGAGCATTCTGAGCGTTTCTTAGTTATGGCATCATCTCCAGTTGCACTATTTAAATATTTGCCACTTTATAGTTACAAACTCTCCCATGCCATTTCATTCATGTAAAAAAAATATATTTATCTAACTACTAAAGTCACCCCAAAAACGAAATCTAAATTGAGCATGAAACTTAATTAAGAAGCAGTTTCTGTTTTCCTTACCCTTTCAAATAAAAAAATATTACCCTTTCAAAACCCCAGACTTCCAGCAGGCTCAGACAACATGCAGATGCCACATACCTGTTTTGTGTGTTAGGACCACCAGTGTCACTATGTCAGCTCACTTTCATGTTAAAGAACATTTCAATCTAATCGTTAGCTGCCACCAAAAACACACCCATCCATGTGTTGCAGTGCTCAGCCACTTCCCAAAGTCACACCTGACTCCTGCTCTACCCTATTCCCCACTGATTACACATTCCTTTTGGCAACTTTCCACCTCATTAGCTGAGCAGAGCACAATCAGGGGGAGGAGGCTGTGAGCTGGGCTGGCAACATGGAGAAACCAGAGAGTAGGATGACCACAACTGTGGCAGAGGACTGGCGGAGAGGCATCCGTATGTCTGTGGCTCTCAACTTGGGTAATTTTGGTGCCCAGGGGACTTTTGGCAATATATTGGAGCTATGTTTGGTTGGCATAACTGGGGGGGGGGCAAAGGGGGTAGAGAAGTGGTGCTACTCGCACTAGTAGGAAGAGACTACTAAACATACTACAATGCTCAGGACAGCCCCACAGCAAAGAACTATCCATTACCAAATGTCAGTAGTGCTAAGGTTGAGAAGCCTGCCATAAACTGATTTAACCACTAGTTCACTAGAGTCTAATCCCAACTCATCAGGAACAGGGCACCCACTGAGTAAGAGAGGCCCGGAATTATTTATTGACACACACACACACACACACACACACACACACGCACACACACACACACACACACACCAAAATTGGGGGTTGGGGGGAAAAGCATTATAATTTAACAAAAGTAATAAGAATACCTTTCCCCCAAGGGTTTGCTCCCCCACATATCATATATTTCTTCAAAGACTGCTTCCCAGCAGACACTATAAGAAGATAATATTATCAAAACTGCCCAGACTGGTAAATATCTCCAGAGAAGTTGGTAATGCACCAATACAGTCAATGATATATGTAGTGCGTATCTCTACAGGACCTAAGAACCCAAACTCACAGTTCCCAGCTTTGCTTAAAAGAAAAGTGGCAAGCATTGAAAGATCACTCAAAACAAGAAAATAGTGCTGCTTTTCCCAGATAAATCATCAAAAACTAAATAAGACTTAAGAAGAGCAACATTTTCAAAACTCAGAACAGAGTATTTAGTCTGCACTTCAACCAAAAAAATTACAGATAAAAAATAATTTAATATATGAATTATCATTATTATGGTTCATTTTTAAAGTTAGTGACCACAATGCAATATGGGTTTTTTTCCTTGATTACACTAATAACTTTATCATGCCATGATTTCCACCCATGAGAGGCCAGAAAGTTAGAGAAGTTATCCAGCACCATCCCTAGCTACGGCTTAAACTTGGACCTGACACTGAAGCATCATTTGTCAATATGACCTTGACCTTTGTCCTTTCAGTGTTAGGAAGCATACAGCACTTAAGGTGGCCCATTTCTGTGTTGGACAGTAGTAAGTATTAGAAATGTGTCCATTATGCTGAGTCAATCTATTATTGTTTATTTTGCCATATATTAGAAATAAGACAAATCTAATTATTCTCAATTTTACCCTCCACACACCAAGCCTTTTTCTTCCCTGGGTTTTAAAATATACTCTCCTCATGAACTGTGTCTTAGTTAGCTCAATTATGATTCAAGGAAGAACTAAATGGAACCTTAGAGACAAACCACTTCAAACCCAAGGTCAATTTTACAAATGAGCAAAGTCAGGCAGAGAAAGATGAAGCAAAGCTGCTTGTTAGAGATCAAGCAGTTACTCATAAAGAAAGTAGGGAGAGAAACTCAGGTTTCCTAACTCTTAAATCTAATACCCTCAGAACTATACCAAATTGTATCAGATGCTGCACTGGTAATAGAATTGACATAATTTTTTAAGTTTTATGATAAAACAAATATTTTCAGTTTAACATGTCAAAAACAAAACATTATCACAACCACTCTATGAAGCAGTGTAACTGTTATCATCCCCACTGTATGGATGAAGAAACCTAAGCCTGAGGTCACAGAGTAAGTATTAAAGCTGACTCCAAAAGCCTATATCCTAATCACTATGCCACCTGGGTAAGTACTAGAACATTACTAACATTATCACAACCAAATTAACAAACTTAAGACTTCCAGTAATTCCTCAAAATTTTAGTGCTTTGATATAATATAAAAGTTATCCTTTCTGCAAAAAAAAAGTAAAGTTTTTAAGAAATCAAGAGAAATGTAAAGGTTTACAGTACGTGCCCTCCTAACATAAAGTTATTTTAACTTAAAAATCAAGCTATAGTTTTAAAGTACCACCTTCTACACCAACTACCCTGAATTCAATCTAATCCTTCTTGGAGTACCAGTGAAAGAATTCATTTATAGCATGGAGCTTCTTGAGAAACATTAGCCAAGCAATTTCATGGTGTCAATCACTTCCCAAAGGCTCTTTCCACATAAGATTGTGTGTGCCATGAACAAAATGCACACCAAGCAATAATACACACCTTCAGAATAATAAAGCCGGGATTTCAAGATGGCTGCAGAATATGTAGAAGTTACACTCACCTGCTCCCAGCACCAAATCAGACTTACAGCTAAATTATAGAGTAATCAACCTGAATAACTAACTGAAGGCTAGCTGAACTGAAATATTATAACCAAGGATTTACAAAAGAAGCCACAGAGAGATGGTAAGAAGGGTGAAGATACAGAAAGGGCTGGACATAACACCCACATACAGCAGCTGAGAGAAGCCAAAGGGTTATCTAGGCTGCAAAATTCCCTCCCCCCAGGAGCATGAGGTCTTAACCCCTCACAGGGATTCCCAACCAGAGCAACAGAGATGGGAGGAACAGCCCACAGCGCATCTGTGGGGATTCAGTCTGCATGGGAGAAAAGGGAGTATGTTAGAGACCCAGAGGCCACCTTCCCAGGGACAAGCTTTCCTATTGTTACACACCAGTCTGAGGAGTGTACTGCCAGGTCCTCCAACTACTGGGGACACCACTCTGCCTGCTCAGATGCTGCAGAGGAGGCTTTGCTGGCTGCACCCAGGAGGGACCTTTGGAGAGCTCTTTTTCTGAAGCTCTTGGCCAACACTACATAGTGACTAAACTGTGTAACTTTAGAAATGGGCCCATTCTTCCTGGCAGAGCCTGCGCCCCCACCAACTGTTGAATCACCTGGCCTGTCCTTCCACTATCTGTGGGCCTGCCCTGCTGAGTTCAGTCCCATGGGGGGATAAGAGTGCCACATAGAGCTGGGACTTTCTGAGCACATCTACTGGGAATCAGACAGATGGGTGCTGGGTTCTGTGGACATACATCATGTGTGGTGGGTAACACTCTAATCTCCTCTGGGAACTCAACCCACACTATTCCTCAACAGATTTGACCTGCCTTTTGACTGCCAGGGACCCTGACCTGCTAAGCTCATTCCCGCAGAGGAATATGGGAGCTTTTCAGAGGTGGGACATTCAGTGCACACCTCCTTTGGAAGCTTTTGGCCCGGGAAGGGGAAGAAGTGCCCACCCCTTCCTACAGGCTTATCTTTAATGGAAGACGGTTTAGATCTGCCCTCCAAAGTCCCAATGTCCACACCCTGCTGAGATCAACTCCACAAAGGAAAAGGAGTGCTACTTGGAGTTAGGACAATGGTCCAAGATTGGATGAAGTGCTGTGTCCCCTCCTGCAAACTTGGCTAGCATAACCCTCCATGGGAGACTCTTGTATCTGCCCTCCTAAGCCTCAGTGGCCTCCTCCTGTTGTGTTAGCTACAGAGGGGACAGCTGGCAGCACCCAACCTGAATCTTCAGTGCACCCCTCCTGGAGAAGCTGTAGCCAAGAAGTACGGCCTTAGAGTATGAGCCACTTTCCCCGTAGGGAGAGCCTGACAGAGAGACAACCAAGTAGGGGACTTACTAATCCTGTCATCCCAACCCCAGTCACCCCACCCTACCAAGTTAGTGAATTGAGGAAGGGTTTGTGCGTCATGGCTGGGCTGGGCCCACTCTAGTCTTTCTACAGATGGCTCTGGAAAAAGACTAGGCGACCTCACGGGGAGGAGAGTAACGAACAGGTGAAGGCAAACCTCAGGAAACCTCAGACCTTTTACAGATCTGCTCCCAACTCTAAAAGGAGGAAGCTGATCCTCCGCTTGAACCCTCCCACACACTCCAAGCCAAGTAGACACAGCCACAAACAGTGAATAGTATAGTAGCTCCAGACAAGTAGGGTAAGGCTGGTTACACACATCTGACATTGACCTGCACCTGAACTCTGTCCAAGTGAAACCAGAACCAAAACAACCAATGGGCTTCAGACCACACCAGAGCACAACTGAACTAGCAACACAAGTGCATGTGCAATGGGGATTCTGAAAGGCACCAGACCCAAAAGGGAACAACTTCACCTCTGGGGACAGCCCCTGCACAACAACTCAAACATAGAGATTGAGGTTTATCCTTATAGTCATCCAGCCTGAAGAGTTAACACTAGCCAAGAAAGAATCAAAACAATGCAAGACTCAACTACAATAAGAGGATGCACATAACCCACAAGAAACATTCCTGGAGCACTGAGTTCAGGTGTACTGGAAAATTGTACCACTGAGTCCAACAAAACATATACATCAAAAAGCCATAACAAGTTTGGGAGCTGTAGCAGATCTACTGAATACACAGGGAAGCAGAGGATTGAATCAGTGATTTAGAGAACAAGTTAACAGTAAGCACACAAGCAGAACATCAAAAAGAAAAGGAGAATTACAAAAAGAAAAAAGAAAAAGAAAAGAGGAAAGTCTAAGGGACCTCCAGGACAACATCAAGCATAAAAATATCCACATTATAGAACTATCAGAAGGAGAAGAGAGTGAGCAAGAGATCAACAACTAGTGTGAAGAAATTATGTCTGAAAATTACCCTAACATAGTGAGGAAAAGGTCATACAAGTTCAGGAAACACAGAGAGTCCCAATCAAGATAAACACCAAGAGGCCCACAACAAGACACACTGTAATTAAAATGGCAAAAGTTAAAGATGAAGAGAGAATCTTAAAAGCAGCCAGGGAGAAAGAGTTACTTACCTACAAGAGAGCTCCCATAAGGCTTTCAGCTGATTTCTCAATAGAGCAATAGAAACACTTCAAGCCAGAAGAGATTGGCATGAAATATTCAAAGTGATGAAAAGCAAGGAAGGAACTATAACCAAGATTACTTTCTCCAGCAAGGCTACCATTTAAAACTTGAAGGACAAATAAAGAGTTTCCCATACAAAAAAAAAAAAAGTTAAATGAGTTCATTAACAGCAAACCAGTATGGCAAGAAACGTTAAAGAGCCAGCTTCAAGAAGAAGAAATAGAAATAGAAACATAAGTATAAAGGATAAAATGGCAACAAGTACCTATCCTCCTATCTAATGAAAGGGTAATATGCAAATTAACCATCACTCCATCACACAAATGGTGCCCATAGCCACAAGATGGCAGCACTCAGTCCTCTCAGCCCCGCCAGAGTCCCCCAGTCCCAGGGGTGGCAGGCTGCTGAGAGTTGGCAGTGTGAGCGGCCTGGCGGAATGCTTGGTTCCTCACCACAACAACAAGGCAAGCATTCTGCGCCATTTGCAGATGGGCCTCTGGCCAGGCCGGGGCATGGAACACTTGCATCGTCACCCCTGGCAATGAGCAAGCTTTTCGCACCCAGCCATGGATGGGCCTCTGAGCCACGGAGAGCCTCTGGGGGCATGGAGAGGCCAGGCCCCACAGAGAGCTACTGGCACACAGATTCACGCACAGGGCTATTAGTCTATATATAAAAGGCTATGTGTCTGTCCGTCCAACTGGTAGCTATGATACATACTGACCACCAGGGGCCGGTGCTCAATGTAGCAGCTGCATCACATGCACTGGCCATTTAAAAATAAATGGCACCACAGACCTGGAGCCAACAAACCAACACTTGGCTTCCCCCAAGTGGGACACAGGCCCTGCCACCACCCTGGAGCAACACCCCACCAAATCGCAGCCAACGCTGCCAAGACCTCTGGCGCAAAATGTGACCCACAGCCCAGACCAGCCCAGAAATGGTCACTGTGGGCACTGGATAATGACGTCACATAGCAATGTCTGGCTTCCTCTCCCTAGCAAATAGCCTCCTTGGAGTTTCTTCAGCCCAAGAACCCAGCTTGCTTTATAGGCAGGTGCAAACATTTTACAATTTAACCAAATGTTTGTGAATATTTTCCCATGCTTTATCTCATTTGATCCTCACAGACATCCTGGAGTAAATAGACAGGACTCAGTAGAATCCTATTTTCTTTTCATTAGCAAGACGCGAAGAGTGATATTAAAATATTCCTTCTAATTAATTTCCTTTCAATGTGCACAAATCCCATGCACTGGGACACTACTTAATAATAACCTGAACTGTAAATAAATTAAATGCTCCAATCAAAAGACAAAGGGTAGCTCAGTGGACAAAAAAATATTGTAACCATGCCGAAGCCGGTTTGGCTCAGTGGACAGAGCATCGGCCTGCAGACTGAGAGGTCCCAGGTTCAATTCCAGTCAAGGGCATGTATCTTGGTTGCGAGCACATCCCCAGTGGGGGGTGTGCAGGAGGCAGCTGATTGATTCTCTCTCATCGATATTTCTAGCTCTCTATCCCTCTCCCTTCCTCTTTGTGAAAAATCAATAAAATATAATTTAAAAAAATATATTGTAACCCATCTATATATTCTCTACAAGAGACTCACTTCAGAACAAAGGACACGCAAAAAGACAAAAAAAATAAGGGATGAAAAAAAATTCCATGCAAATGGAAACAAAAATCATAGGAGAATGTAAGTATATTTTTAAAATCTAGAGGAAAATTAAAGGAGAGCTCAACAGCAATACAGGCATAGTAGAGAATTTTATTATCCCACTGACATCAATGGATAGATCTTCCAGACAATAAATCAACAAGGCAACAATGACCTTAAATGGCACACTGAATGGGATGGATTTAATTGATATTTATAGAGCACTTCATCCCAAAGCAGAAGACTACATTATTCTCAAGTGCATATAGAACATTCTCAAAGATAGACTCCATGTTAGGACAAAAACTAAGTCTTAAATAAATTCAAGAAGATTGTAATCATATCAAGATTCTTCTCTTACCACAACTATATAAAACTAGAAATCAATTACAATTAAAAAAAAAAATAATAATAATAATAATAATAGGAGAATCCAAGATGGCGGCATAGGTAAACACCTATACTGCTGCCTCGCACAACAATTTCAAAACTACAACTAAAAGACAGAACGGACATCATCCAGAGCCACAGGAAAGCTGGCTGAGTGGAAGTTCTACAACTAGAGGGAAAGAGAGGGGCTCACGGAGACCCAGAGGAGCTGCAAAAAGCTGAGGTACGGAGACGCGCGCTGAGAGAGCGGGTGCCGGAGTACCTGGCTGGCTTTCTCTGGCGGGAGGGAAACGGAGACTCCCAACGGCATTGAACCCCTTATCTTACGACACTAAACCCCAGCCCCAGCCGAAACTCATATGGGGGGAGTTTGGACTGTGAAAAGGGAGAAGTGCACGGAAATTTAGGGGAGTTGCAAAGGATCGGAGGTCTGGTCGCGCACGGCACCACGCGGAGGACAGATTGCTGATTGTGCCGCTGGCTTTCGCGAGTGGGCGGGAGACAGACCCTCCCAACTGCGCCGCTTCTGAGTCCACTGGGCCCCTGTTTTGGGCGAAACCCTGGGGACCTAGACTCGTGTGGTCCTGGTTCGCAGGGGAGCCGGAAAGGCAGCGGTTAGAGGTGCTGCGGGCGCGCGCACAAGGACCGCTCCAGCCATTACCCAGTCACGTGAGACTCAGAGGCCGTGGAGGGCGGGGCCGACTGGAAGGCAAGGCGGTCCCTTAAGCCCTGAGACTCCACCCTCCCAAGCTCAACAGAGGCTTCTGCGGTTGATTCCAGCACAGAAGTTTCCCCGGCACAGTGAAAATGCGGAGACAAGGGAAGGGATTACAAGCAAAAGAAATGGAGGAAAAAAAACGACTGGATATAGAGTTCAAAACCACGCTTATAAGGTTTTGCAAGAATATGCTAGAAAAGATGGATAAATTTAGTGAGACCCAAGAGAAGATAATAAATACACTGACTGAAATGAAAACTATTATGCAGAGTACTAACAGCAGACTAGAGAAAGGCAAGGATCAAGTCAAAAATTTGAAATATAAAGAAGCAGAAAACATTCAACTGGAAAAGCAAGAAGAGAAAAGAATCCAAAAATGTGAAGATAATGTAAGCAGCCTCTGGGACAGCTTCAAGCGTACCAACATCAGAATTGTGGGGGTGCCAGAAGAAGAGAGAGAGCAAGATACTGAAAACCTGTTTAAAGAAATAATGACTGAAAACTTCCCACATCTGGTAAAAGAAATAGACTTACAAGTCGAGGAAGCACACAGAACCCTAAAGAAAAGGAACCCAAAGAGGACTACACCAAGACACATCATAATTAAAATGCCAAGAGCAAAAGAGAAAGAGAGAATATTAAAAGCAGCAAGAGAAAAACAGTTTATTACCTACAAGGGAGCACCCATACGACTGTCAGCTGATTTCTCAACAGAAATGATGAAGGCCAGACGGGAGTGGCAAGGAATATTCAACGTGATGAACAACAAGAACCTACAACCAAGAATAATCTATCCAGCAAAGCTATCATTCAGAATTGAAGGGCAGATAAAGACCTTCACAGAGAAGAAAAAGCTAAAGGAGTTCATCAACTCCAAACCAGTATTATATGAAATGCTGAAAGGTACCCTTTTAGAAGAGGAAGAAGAAAAAGGTAAAAGACAAAAAATTATGAACAACAAATACACATCTGTCAACAAGTGAATCTAAAAATTAAGTGAATTAAAAATCTGATCAACAGAATAAACTGGTGAATATAATAGAATCAGGAGCACAGAAAGGGAGTAGACTGATAATTCTCAGGAGGACAAAAATCATAAAGCATCAAACAGACTGTGCAATTATAGCAGAAAGATTAAAGTTAGGTGAGGTAAATAAGTGATCAATCAAAGGACTTGTATGCATGCTTTTAAACATAACCAATGATCACAGACACTGGGGGGTCGGGGTACGCCTGGGAGGGAGGGGGGGCAATGGGGAGATATGTATAAAAAATTAATAAAAATTAAAAAAATAAAAATAATAATAATAATATTATTCAAACATGTGGAGTCTCAAAAACATGCTATTAAACAATAAATGGGGGTTAATAATGAGGGGGGGGGAAGTAGAAATCAAATTAACCTGGACACAAATGAAAATGAACACACAGTGACCCAAAATATATAGGACACAGCTAAAGCAGTCCTGATAGGGAAGTTCATAGCATTACAGCCCTATTTCAAGAAGCAAGAAAATTTTCAAGGATAAAATCTAACCTTACATCTAAAAGAACTAGAAAAAGAAGACAAAGTCCAGAATAAGTACAAGGAAAGAAATAATATAATAGAGAAAATAACAGAGAGACTAAAAAAAAAAAAAACCCACACAATATGAAAGATCAATGAAACCATAAGCCAGTTCTTCAAAAAGACAAACAAGATTGACATTTAAACAAGATTCATCAAGAAAAAAAGAGAGATGACCTACTTAAATAAAAGCATAAGTGAAAGAGGAGAAATAACAACTGATAACACAGAAACACAAAAGATTGTAAGAAAATACTATGAACAACTATATGTCAATAAATACGTGAAATAGATAAATTCATAGAAACATACAACCTTCCAAAATAGAAACAGACAGAATTAGAAAATCTAAATAGAGTAACCACAACTAATGAAATAGAAGCAGTAATAAATAAAATAAAATAAAATAAACTCTCAGTAAACAAAAGTCCTGAAATGGATGGCTTCACACTGTGAACTTTATCAATTATTCAAAAAAGAACTAACACCTATCCTTCTGAAACCAGTCCAAAAAATTCAAGAGAAAGGAAGACTTCAAAATTCTTTTCACAATGCCAGCATTATCCTAATTCCAAAACCAAATAAAGAAAGACACTACAAAGAAAAAAAAATGATAGGCCAATCCTAAAATCCTCAACAAAATATTAGCAAACTAGATGCAGCAATACATTGAAAAGGTCATACACTATAATCAGGTGGGATTTATTCCAGTGATACAAGGTTGGTACAATATTTACAAATCAATGTGATACATCATATAAACAAAATGAAGGATAAAAAAAAAATCACATGATCCTATCAATAAATGCAGAAAAAGCATCTGACAAAATCCAGCACCTATTGTATATATAAAAGCCTAAGCGACCAGCCAACTGGCCTACTGGCCGACCAGCCAACTGGCTAGTCTCTTTGACCCACATTGACCAACACGGGACAGACGCTCAACACAGAAGCAGAAACCACAGGCAAAGAAACATGGAACAGATTGATGAATCTCAGAGAGAAGGGGGGAAGAAGGAATGCAGGAAGAGATTAACCAGTGGGGCCCCTCAGCCAAGCCTGCACCCTCTCGCAATCTAGGGCCCCTCAGGGGATGTCAGAGGCCCGGCGCACGGATGTATGCACCAGTGGGGTTCCTCAGCCTGGTGCAAGACTTGGTCCGAAACCAGTTCTCCAACATCCCAAGGGTCCTGGATTGTGAGAGAGTTCAGGCCAGGCCAACGGACTCCATTGGTGCATGAGTCCATGCACTGGGCCTCTAGTCTATATATATAAAAGGTTAAGTGACCGACCGACCAGCCAGTAGCTCTGATGGGCAGTGACCACCAGGGGACAAATGCTGCTAACTGACAGCAACTTTGCAGAGTGCCCTCTCATATTCCAGGACTCCTCTGATCCCCACAAGCCAGGCCAAAAAGACCCCACTCACTCTGCAGATGACCTTTGAGCCCCAGCACTGTCCCAGGTGAGGCCAGCCGAGAAGGGACCATGGGTGGTTGGCTCCAGGGCGTGTCCAACCTGTCTCGCCTAGTCCTACCCCGCTGGCCACCTTCTAATTAATTTCCTTTCAATGTGCATGAATCTGTGCACCAGGCCTCTAGTTTATGATAAAAACGCTCCACAAACTGGGAGCAGAGGGATCATACCTGAACATAATAAAGATCATATATGACAAACTCACAGCCCTATGACCCTGCAATTCCACTTCTGGGTATATATCTGAAGAAACCTGAAACACTAATTTGAAAGCACATATGCACCACTTTGTTCATTGCAGTGTTATTTATAATAGCCAAGATTTAGAAGCAGCCCAAGTGCTCATCAGTACTATTTGGCCATAAAAAGAAAGACTTACCTTTTACAACAGCATGAATGGACATGGAGAGTAATATGCTTAGTAAAATAAACCAGTGAGAGAATGAAAAATTCCATGATATCACTTATATGTGGAATCTAATAAACAAAATAAACTAAAATAGAAATGGACTCATAGATACAGAGAGCAGACTGATAGCTGGTCAAAGAGCAGAGTACTAAGGATTGGGCGAAAAAAGTGAAATGATTAAACAAAACAACAAGCTCACAGACACCAACAACAGGATGGTGAGTACCAGATGGAAAGGGGGGTAGAAGAGGGTAAAGGAGAAATAAATGGTGATGGAGACTTCACTTCGTTTGAAGTGAACACACAATACAATATACAGATGATGTATTGTACACTTAAAATCTATATAATTTTCTTAATGTCACCCCAATAAAATCAATTTTTAAAAAAATTTTAAGTTCCTCTACAGTCAATTCCCACCCCCCACCTCTGACCCCAGTCAACCACTAATCTGATTTATTATTAGTTAGAGGCTGGTGCACAAATTCATGCTGAGGTAGGGGGCGGGGGTAGCGGTGAAGACGCATTCCCTCAGCACAGCCTGCGCCCTCTCACAGTACAGGACACCTTGGGGGATGTTCACCTGTGGGAATGAGCCTAAGCCGGCAGTTGGACATCCCTCTCATATTCCAGGACCCCTTGCTTCTTACCACTTGCCTGCAACCCCTAAAAATAGATCATAGACCTAAATATAATAACTAAAATTATAAAACTTTTAGGAGAAAATTTCTGTGGTCTGCCTTTTTCTAATAGTATCTCAGATATTTTTGTATGTTAATTTTTGTAATTAATGAATATATATCTTTTGCATTTTGAAAAAGGCAAGTAAAATAAAGTACCGAGAATCCTTTCAAACTTTTAAAAATGTCTTCATGTTTAAAATCAAATTTCACAACTCATTCTGATTCCCTTATCCATATACCGTAGTCATACATTCCTTCTTCAATTGACATACAGAAATATTTAGAGGAAAAGAACAAAAATCTTAAATTCCAGTAAGAAGAGGTTACCTCCTAGGGAACTGCAGTTTTTCCTCAATAATTATTTGAATGCCTTTGCTAAAGTCATAAATAATCAAATCTGCCTAAGATATACCATCTATAATTTTAAGTATAAAACAGCTAGCAGATCCATTCTAAATATAAAACAGCTACCAGATCATGACAATATGAAAAATGGTCTGTACTGCCAAATGGTCTAGAAATGGCCTGTCCTGGTTGAGATTCATAATGTATCACACAGAGGTTACAACTTTTAAAAATGAAAACAAATTTAAACTATTCCAAACATAATGCTCAGCCCAATAATTTAGAGGATACTTCCAGAAGCATATTATTACCTATTAGTCATAAATTGTGTTTAACAAAATGATGGATAAGAGTCCATTATAGTTTCACACAATACCAAAATTTAAAACAATTACATAATGCATTGTTTCCATCCATGTATTATCTATTATGAATAACAAATTACCCCGAAACTCTGGTTTAAAACAATGAACATTATTATCTCACAGTTCCTACGATCTCAATAACTCTTGCAAAAAGTCTTCCACTTCCATTTTGTGCCTGAGCGACTAAACCAGCAATGAGGCAGAAGGTCTTCCCAATTATTTCCCGTAGGACTGGGATGCAAGAAAACATGGAAAGAGAAAAATCTCCATTGGAAAATGGGGGCCTTTTCCCAGGATATAGGAGAAATACTTGAATTGTCTAACTGCAACAAAATCAAAGGAAAAGTGAAACTGCACATAGGCCAAGGATTTATCTTCCGAATCCCATCAAATTAGCAAAAACACAGAACATTTCCTCAATTCTAACAGCTCTTCTTAATCTGTGTTCTAGGACAGATAAAGGTTTCTTTTTATCATTTTACAAATTGGGTTTCCAAATAAGGTTTTAAGAAGGCTCCGTTATATTAACACACACACACACACACACACACACACACACACACACAAAAACAGTAACATAAACCATTATGACTTTATCTAAGTTTTCATTAAAACCTTCATTCGGGTGAACAAGAATCCAAATCTTGTCGGATGAAAGAGTAAAAGAAAAACAAAAGCGTAGCCATTAAAACCATCTACCTAAGCTTCCCCTCTGTGGCTTCCTATGTATGCAGGTCTCTCGCGATCACACACGTCAGAGGGGAAGATCGCAGTCCGGACTTGCATTTTACGGATTAGGGAAACTCATCCAAGGGCTAGAGCTGACTTGTCCCAGGTCTCAGGACCTTCAGGGCTAGACTTCAACAGGGAGTCCCCGCGGGCTGTCCACCAGGGCCCTGAGCGCGCGACGACCCAGCGCCCCAGCTCGGTCGGGCACCAGCAGCCCGGAGCCCCGCCGGGCCCGAAGGCGCAGAAGCGGAGCCGCCCCCGCCGGCCCACCTGTCGCCGACCTCACGGCCGCGGCCACACCCCCGGCAGAGGGCTCCCCAGCGCTGGGACGCTGCAGCGACAGCAGGTGCGCCCGGCTTGGGGCCCGGCGTCGGGCGCTGCGCAGGGTCGGCCGGCACGATTACCTCAGACGGGCGCTGCGCTTGCGGCCGTGCCGCCGGGAACTAGCGAGAGACGCAGACGCTGCAAGGCCGCAGCTCCAGCCCCTGGGCCTATTTACACGCTGTGGCTGGCGGACGCCGAGGCCTGTCACGTGACGCACGCATCACGTGCTCGGCCGGTAGGGCGGAGGTGTTACCAGGCAACAGCAGTGCTCTGGGGAGGCCGCCGAGGTACGGGGTCCCTGCGTGCTCCCTCCTCCTGGCGGCAAAGGCGAGAACGTATCCTGCATATGTCATTAGTGTTTGGGAAAAGGGGATTTGTCCCAGCAGAAGGATGTTGAACTTCGGGAAAAGAAATGGAAAACTTCCTTATCCAAAGTTAGCAAATGGAGAGCACATACATAAGCAATAATTGTTTTGTTTGCCTTAAGGAACACTCTGCGTTCGCTCCCCAATCTGGAGTGAATGGCTATGCCCACAGACTGCCTCACACCTCCATCGTGGAAAGGGAAGGCTTATGGAACTTCAAACTTTTATCTTAAATTTAGTTTTCATGGGAATTAGTCTTTGTATGTGTAAATACAGATATCTTAAGTAAATATTTCTCAGCTTTCGCCCATAATATTCATTACAAATTGCATAAAAGACCAAAAGTTTGTATTATTTCCTAGTAAGTACTTGAGCCAATACCTTCAGTATTCCAGAATTATTCTGTTGTCCAGGAATGATCTATGGGAGAGAGTCAGTCCCTCCCCACAATTCTGGTCACTGCATACTTAGCTGTCCAACAGCAAATTGACAGGGTCAAATCAGTGGGCTGGAAAGACTCTCTAGATCAATACAAGTTCAAACATCCTCTGCGTTTCTGTCACACACCTAGAATGCAACATTATTACAGAGTACAAAATACAGTGGTGAATTTTCCCCATGCTCTTTTACTAATTTTTAAATATGTTTATTAATTTCAGAGAGGAAGGGATGGGGAGGGGAGAGAGAGAGAGAGAGAGAGAGAGAGAGAGAGAAATAAATAGCCTATATCCTATGTAATAAAGAAATAATATGCAAAGTGTCCATCACTCCAACACACAAGATGGCCACTCCCATGTGGTCAAAGATGGCTGCCACAAGATGGCCAGTAGGGGAGGGCAGTTGTGGGCAATCAGGCTAGCAGGGAAGGGCAATTGGGAGGGACCAGATTTGCAAAGGAGGACAGTTGAGAGTGACCAGGCCTGCAGGGGAGGGCAGTTGGGGGATCAGGCCTGCAGGGGCACAGTTAGGCATCAATCAGGCTGGCAAGGGAGTGGTTAGGGGGTGATTAGACTGGCAGACAGAAGTGGTTAGGGGCAATCAGGTAGGCAGGCAGGCAAGTAGTTTGGATCCAACAGTCCTGGATTGAGAGAGGGACATCCCTCAAGGGGTTCCAGATTGGAGAGAGTACAAGGCTGGGCTGAGGGACATACCCACCCTCCCCCCATGCACAAATTTCATTCACTGGGTCTCTAGTGAATGATAAGAGAAAATCATTGATAGGAGTCCTCCTGCACACCCCACACTGGGGATTGAGCCCGCAACCCAGACATGTGCCCTGATTGGGAATCGAGCCATGACCTGGTTTGTAGATCAACCCTCAACCACTGATCATGCAACCACTGAGCCACACTGACCAGACTCTTCTTTTACTATTGAAAATAGGTTACAAGGCCAATTGCCACACCTGGTTGACTTTTTCTGCTGCTTTGGACAGCAGATGTTTTATATGAAGGCAGGAGCAATATCTTTCATTGGCATATCTTATGCCTAAACCATGCCTAGAAAACAAAAAAGTTGATTAGTGGGTGTGGAATCCTGCCATCCTGTAAGCAGTGGCAGAGAACTTTCGTAGATCAGAGGAACCTATGAGTTAGGCAGAACTCAAGGGGACAATGCTAAGGGGAGTCCTAGCTCAGCCATTACTCTTAGTCCATTGACCCAATCTTTTTGAGCCTCTTTCTTCATTTATCTCCTGAATACAGTAGAATGAAGTTGAAATAATACTGGCACAACACTTTAAAGTGCCCAACACAGAAATCAATAAATGTTGAATCTATTACGTGCAGCCTTTGGCAAGAGTGTAGTAATAAGGAGATAAGAGTCCCAAGGGAAAAGAAGCTGACAACTGGAACATATCCCGGTCTTGGGAATGGATTCTTGCCTGGAGTTGAGGATGGTATTTCCAGCAAGGAAACCAAGTGCCACTAGGAAGTCTTTCAACTTCAAATGGAAGACTGCCACAGAGGATTGCTCTTGGTGGTGAGGTGCTCACTTATGACAGCAGGTTAATTCCAAATCCTGTATGTGATGATTGGGACTCCTAATATACTACCTTTCCACTGCCTCAGTCCACATAGGAAACTGTCCTCTCCTAGAGAAAGAGGTCAGGCCCAGGCCATAGTTACCTCAAGAGCCAGTCAAACCTGACTGTCCATAAATATATCTAGCCATTTTTAGTTTTTTAGTTAGGGTTTCACTGTGAACAGCAAAATGCATTACTGTGCCTGGTAAGATACACTGCAAATGTTTATGGCTCTCTAATTGCATTTCACCTAACACAACATTCTACTAGGATGATGAATGTAAAGAGTAATGGGTGATTTGCAAACAAAGAAGTGAACAATAACCAACTAAGATGCTACAAAGCTGTAATATGTTAGAGCTAGTCTTGAATTTACATTTCCTGATTCCAAGTCTAAGCACCTTTTTCTTTGTATCAATAATCATAAAGATGTGGTTTCATTTTATCTACCTACTAGAGGCCTGGTGCATGAAATTTGTGCATGAGGGGTCCCTTCAGCCCAGCCTACTCTCTCTCCAATCCAGGACCCCTTCAAAGATTCCAACTGCCAGTTTAGGCCCAATTCAGGGGATCAGGCCTAAACCAGCAGTCAGACATCCCTCTCATAATCCTGGACTGCTGGCTCCTAATCGCTCACCTGCCTGCCTGCCTGGTTGCCCCTTACTGCCTTCCCCACCCCCTGCTGGCTTGATTGCCCCCAACTACTCCCCTCTGCCAGCCTGGTCACCCCCCAACTGCTCCTCTACTGGCCTGGTTGTCCCCTTCAGTCCCCCCTGCCATCCTGGTTCTCCCTCATAGCCCCCCCACCAGCCTGGTCACCCCACGCAGCCTGCTATTCAGTCGTTTGGTCATCCCTCACTAATCCCCCCTCCTGGCCTGGTTGCCCCATGCAGCTTGCTTTTTCAGTCATTTGGTCGTCTCTCACTAAGCCTCCTGCCAGCCTGGTTTTAGGCATCCATCTTTGTGAAGGCATGAGGGTTAATTTGAATATTACCTTTTTATTACATAGGATATCTTGATTTTGGCCTTCCTATGCTGTGCTGGTTACAAATTTTCCTTCACATAGTGTTTGGTACATTTCAAAACTAGAGCCATCAGCATTTGCAGATTAATTTAAGGTAGATGTGAAAAAAACAGAGTGAAGGATGATTGAAGTTTTTGGCTTGAACAACCGAAAGAATGGAATTCTCATTTAAATGAAGAAGCGATATCTGCACTGGGATGGGGAGAATTGAGAATTTCACTTTGGACATGTTAAATTTTACATATCTATTAGACACCCAAATAGAGATATACCATTAGCAACTGGATAGAAGACACTAGGATTCTGAGGAGCTATATCTATATATAAATAAAACCGTAATATGCAAATTAACCGGATGGTGGGATGACCAGTCACTATGATGCACACTGACCACCAAGGAGAAGACACTTAATGCAGGAGCTACCCACCAACTAGCAGGCTCCGATTGCCCGATAGAGAATGGGGAACAAGGGGTGAGTGGTGGTAGACAAAGGCAGTGCCAGGCCACAGCAGATGTGAGTGGGGCCCCAATTGCCCCACCGGTCTCCCCACACACAGAGGGCAACTGGCATTGGCGGCGGGGAACAGGGCCAGCTACCAGCAGCCAGAGAAGATGGGCCCTGATCACAGGACCTCTAGTAGATACATAAATTGATTGGTCAATGGTAGTTAAAGCCACAGATTGAATGAGTTACACAGAGCAGAAACTGTCATACCTTCTGCCCTCAACCCAGGATCAAAAATACATTTTTACATACTGACCAAATACATGTACATATCTTAAAAGTTTCAAGCAAATTTAGCCCTAGCCAGTTTGTTTCAGTGGCTAGAGTGTTGGCCTGTGGATTGAAGGGTCTTGGGTTCAGTTCTGGTCAAAGGCACATACCTCGGTTGTAGACTCAATCCTACTTGGGTTGCAGGCTCGATACCTGCTCCTGGTCCAGGGTGCATGAAGGAGGCAGCCAATCAATGTCTCTGTCTCACATTGATGTTTCTCTCTGTGTGTCTCTCCCTCTCCCTTCCACTCTCTCTAAAAATCAATGGAAAAAATATCTTCAGGTGAGGATTAACAACAATGAAAAGAAGCAAAGTTAGCCTCCCTGTATGTAAGCACTATTTCCTTTCTATTTCTACTTTATTCTTCTCTACTTTTTAAAACTTTCGCTCCCAAATTCATTGATTTTTTTTAACCAAGTAACAGTTGTGGCCAACAGTTGGAACATCTCTGAAAGTCGCTGATGTAGGACAGAAGAAAAAAATCCAAAGGCTAGGCATGAGGCACTTTAGATATAAGAAGACTAGCAAAGGAAAATCGTTAGGAGCAACCAGAGGTAAGAGGAGAAACAAAACAGAATCCGAAAGGCTAAGTAAAAAAAAAAAAAAAAAAAAAAAAAAAATGTTTCAAAAAAAGGCAGTAGAGGGAGGAGAAAATGGCGGAGTAGACAGACGCGTCTGGAGCTTTGTCGCTGGGCAGAGGGAGAGAGAGTGGCTGAGAGTCTCATTGGGAGTGTTTGTTGGCAAGATAAGAGTCAGTTATCCTCCAGGAGAAGGCAGAGAACTGCTGGAAGGGGCTCTCCCCGCCAGGCAGCCCCACTGCCACGGGGCTTTTGTCGGCCAGAGCCACCAGCGCGAACGCGGAGCCCGAGCCATCTTGCAGTGGGAGGTGGATGTCTGCGGCGGTCTGAAGCCTTCGGCTGGGCACCCATCGAGCAGCCAGGGACCCGGGGACCCAGAACTCTGCCCTCCAATCTGCGCAGACACGCGGCGGAACCAGAGATCCACAGAGTACACGGACGGGTCAGATTGCGCCTGAGATAAGGGGGAGGTAGATGTCTGCCGAGACCTGAAAGCTGCAGCTGACGGAGGCACCCACAGAGCAGCCGGGGACCCAGAGCGCGACTTCCCAGGCAGCACGGACACACAGGCAGCAGATTCAGAGATCCACGCAGCGCGCGGAAGAGCCGGGCTTCGGGGAAAGCTGCCTCTGGAGAGGTCCTCAGAGGTGGTCAGGGCGTGATCTCTGAGTGTGAAGGCAAACCCTCTGAGCTGTTGACAGAGGGGAGCTCTGGAAAACGACTCCTTTTTTGTTTGTTTGTTTGTTTGTTTGTTTTTTCTGGGGCAGAGGGATAGCCTGGGAGTTGTTACAGTGTCCCGGCTGCAAAACCCCCACAAACTGACTTTGAGAACCACAGAGTAGCAGGATCTGAGCACAGACTAGAGAGGTCCTGTGCTTTGTCTCAGAGATCAATTCCGAAACACTGCCACCCAGTGGATGACGCACAAATTGACTCTCGCATAACCACAAAAGAATAAAGACATTAAAACACCAAGAGGGGAACACAGGGAGCTGCAGTGCCTCCCTTGCTGGGAAACAGGAGTGCCAAGCAAAATAATAGTGGAAGTGAAGGATCATTCTATTTTTCTTCTTTTTTTTATTTTTCCTTTTTCCTTTTTTTTTAATTTTTAATTTTTTATTTTTCATTTTCACATATTAAAAGAATATTTTTTTTCTTTCCACCTCAATTGATTTTACCTTTATAATTATTACATTTTTGTTTTAAACTAGTATTATTAATTACTAGTAGTACTTAACCATTTTTGAAAAAAAAAAACCACAAGTGTCATTTTGTTTTCTCTTTATTTTATTTCGGGATTAGAGTTCTACATTCTATTTTCATCTTTCCTTTAGCATAATTTTACTCCAACTCAACTCTACCTTTATGCCAACACTTTCCTCCTAACTTTCCCCATTTTGTTGCCTTGTTTCTCTTTCCCTTTTCCAACTTTAGATTCTCCCTATTTTTCTCTTTACCTGGTTAAAATTTCACCCCATTTATATATCTAATTTCAAATCTCCTACTGCAAGTCCACACAAACCTCTCTCTTCTTGTCTTCACTAGCCAAAAAGTTGTTTTTTCTCTATGTCCTTTTGTTGCTATTTGCCTGTAAAGTGATTATATTGATTTTTTGAAAATTTTTTGTGAGATTGTTTTAGTTTATTCTACTTGTTTTATTTTGGTTTTTGCTTGCTTTGTTTTCTACCTCTCTTTTCCCTCACCTCCCTCGATACCAGTTGCTATTTGCAATTTGCCTTAATCTCTAGGTACTGGTTGCTGGCCTTTATTGGGATTAGAGACTGTTCTATCAGAGTTGTCTCCTGACATCTATATTTGGTTCCTCTTTTCTCTCTTCTACACTTTCCTTTCTCTCCGACTTTTTTCTCTTCCTCTTTCCTACTCCTTCTTCTCCTTTTTATTTTCTTATTTTATTTTATTTTATTGTTCATTTATTTATCTTTTTTTTTTCTTTCTCACTCTCCCAATTTGATTTTGGCATTTCTTTCTTTTCTTTTTTCCTCATTTTCCTCTTCTTCTTTCTCTATTTACCCCTAATTTATCCTTCATTGGCGGTCACCTTATTTGTGATTATTAACATCTTGAATACATTTCTACTCAGTGCCTTTTGTGCTGTACCTGGTCGTGTTCTAGTTTGTGCCTTTCAATCAATGTAGGAGAGAGAACTACATAACCAGACACCCGGAGAAGAAAGACCATGGGCAGAAAAAGAAACAGTCCACATAAGACAGAAAGGCAGGTTTCACCAGAAAAGAAAGTAAACGAAATAAAACCAGAAATAAGCCTACCAGAGAAAGAGTTCAGAGAAACGATCATAATATGGTTGAAAAGAATGGAAGACAAATTTGACAATATGAGTAAGAGCCAAGAGGAAATGAAGAAGAACCTAGAGGAGGTGCAGAATAAACAAGAAGAAATGAAAAATGACATCACTGCTATAAAGAACTGAATAGAAAGCATCAAAAGTAGACTAGAAGAAGCAGAGGACCGCATCAGTGAGCTAGAAGACACGGTAGGAAAAAATACCCAAGTACAGCAGCTTCTAGAAAAAAAAGTTAAAAAGCAAGAGGAGAGTCTAAGGGAACTTTGGGATAACATGAAACAAAACAACATCTGCATAATTGGGGTTCCAGAAAGAGTGGAAACTCAACAAGGATTAGAGAATGTGTTTGAAGAAATAATGACAGAATATTTCCCAAATATAGAAAAGAAAAAACCCACACAAATCCAAGAAGCTCACAGAGTTCCAAGCAAAATGAACCCCAACAAACCGACACCGAGGCACATTATAATTAAATTGGCAAGCACCGACGACAAAGTAAGAATCTTAAAAGCAGCCAGAGAGAAACAGAAAGTTACCTACAAAGGAACCCCTATAAGACTAGCTACTGACTTCTCAACAGAAACTCGTCAGGCCAGAAGGGAATGGAATGAAATATACAAAGTCATGCAAAGGAAGGGTCTGAATCCAAGAATACTGTACCCTGCAAGACTCTCAATCAAAATTGAAGGTGAAATCAAAAGCTTCATAGACAAAAAAGGACTAAGGGAATATATTACCACCAAACCAGCAATGCAAGAAATGTTAAAAGGCCTGCTGTAATAAAAAGAAAGAGGAAGCGAAGAAGGAACTTGGGGGTAGGACTAAAAATGGCAACAGATAAGTACTTATCAATAATAACTTTAAATGTAAATGGATTAAATGCTCCAATGAAAAGACATAGGGTAACCGATTGGATAAGAAAACATGATCCATATATCTGCTGTCTTCAAGAAACCCACCTTAGGAAAAGAGATGCACACAGATTGAGGGTGAAGGGATGGAACATGGTATTTCAGGCAAATGGAAATGAAAAAAAAGCTGGGGTTGCAATACTTATATCTGAAAAATTAGATCTCAAAGTGAAGGACATAACAAGAGATAAAGAAGGACACTTCGTAATACTAAAGGGAACAACCCAACAAATAGAAATAACTCTGGTAAACATATATGCACCCAATATAGGAACACCTAAATACATTAAAAAAAAAAACTCTTGGAGGATATTAATGGAGAGATTGACATCAATACAATCATAGTAGGAGACTTTAATACCCCACTGTCACCATTGGACAAACCCTCTAAACAAAAAATCAGCAAAGAAACATCAATCCTAAATGACTCACTAGAACAGATGGAATTAATTGACATCTTCAGAACATTGCACCCCAAAGCCACAGAATATACATTCTTCTCCAGTGCACATGGGTCATTTTCAAAGACAGATCATATGTTGGGTCATAAGAAAAGTCTCTTCAAATTCAAGAAGACAGAAAGCATTTTCTCAGACCACAGTGGCATAAAACTGGAAATCAACTATAATAAAAACAATAGAAAGAAATCAAACACATGGAGACTAAACAGCATGCCATTAAACAACGACTGGGTAACCAGAGAGATCAAGGAAGAAATAAAAAACATCATGGCAACAAATGACAATGACAACACAACAATACAAAATTTAATGGACACAGTGAAAGCAGTCTTGAGAGGGAAGTTCATAGCCCTACAAGTCTACTGCAAAAAAACAGGAAACAATGGTAATAAATTACCTAAACCTACAACTCAAAGAGCTAGAACGAGAGCTACAAGAAAAGCCCAGTGTACTCAGAAGGAAGGAAATAGTGAAGATCAGGGCGGAGATAAACAACTTGGAGACCAAAGAAACAATTCAAAAGATCAACAAAACCAAGAGCTGGTTCTTTGAAAGGATAAACAAGATTGATGGACCTCTACCCAGGCTCACCAAGAAGCAAAGAGAGAAGACCCAAATAAACAAAATCAGAAATGAAAGAGGAGAAATAACAACAGACCCAGTGGAAATACAAAGGATTGTTAAAAAATACTATGAACAACTCTATTCCAACAAATTGGACAACCTGCAAGAAATGGACATTTTCCTAGAAAAATATAACCTCCCAAAACTCAATGAGGAGGAAACCAAACATCTCAATAGTCCAATAACTATGGAAGAAATTGAAGCAGTCATCAAAAAGCTTCCAGCAAATAAAAGCCCGGGTCCAGATGGCTACACAGGAGAGTTTTACCAAACATTCAAGGAAGAATTAAAACCTATTGTCCTCAGACTATTCAAAAACATTCAAGAAGAAGGAACACTTCCAAACAACTTCTATGAAGCCAGCATCACCCTAATACCAAAACCAGATAAAGACAACACAATGGAAGAGAATTATAGGCCAATATCTCTCATGAACATAGATGCCAAAATCCTCAACAAAATTCTAGCAAACCAGATCCAGCAGTACATCAGAAAGATCATACACCATGCATGACCAAGCAGAATTCATCCCAGGAATGCAGGGATGGTACAATATCCGCAAATCAATAAATGTGATACATCACATAAACAAATTGAGAAATAAAAATCACATAGTCATATCAATTGATGCAGAAAAAGCATTTGACAAAATCCAACACCCTTTCTTGATAAAAACTCTCAGCAAAGTGGGAATAGAAGGATCATACCTCAACATCATAAAAGCCATATATGATAAACCCACAGCTAACATCATAGTCAATGGGCAAAAACTAAAACCATTTCCCCTAAGAACAGGAACAAGACAAGGATGCCCACTCTCACTTCTCCTGTTCGACATAGTACTGGAAGTATTAGCCATTGCAATTAGACAAGAAGAAGAAATAAAAGGCATCCAAATTGGAAAAGAAGAAGTAAAGCTGTCCTTATTTGCAGATGACATGATATTGTACATAAAAAACCCAAAGGACTCCATTGCAAAACTAATTGACTTAATTAATGAATTCGGCAATGTAGCAGGATACAAAATTAATGCTAAGAAGTCTGTGGCATTTCTATACACTAATAGTGAAATTATAGCAAGAGAAACTAAAAAAGCAATCCCATTTACCATCGCACCAAAAAAATTAAGATACCTAGGAATAAACCTAACTAAAGAGGTAAAATACCTATATGCAGAAAACTACAGGACACTGAAAAAAGAGATAGAGGAAGATGTTAACAGATGGAAGAGCATACCATGCTCATGGATTGAGAGAATCAACATCATTAAAATGCCCATACTACCCAAAGCAATCTACAGATTCAACGCACTACCCATTAAAATACCAACGACATATTTCACAGACCTAGAAAGAATTCTTCATAGATTCATCTGGAACAAAAAAAGACCACGGATAGCTACAGCAATTCTGAAAAGGAAGAATAAAGTAGGTGGGATCTTAATACCAGACTTCAAGCTATACTACAAAGCAACTGTTCTCAAAACAGCCTGGTACTGGCACAAGAACAGACATATAGACCAATGGAATAGAATAGAGAACCCAGATATCCACCAAAACCACTATGCTCAACTAATATTTGACAAAGAAGGCATGAACATTCAATGGAGCCAAGATAGCCTCTTCAATAAATGGTGTTGGGAAAATTGGACAGATACATGCAAAAAATTGAAACTGAACCACCAACTTACACCAAATACAAAAATAAACTCAAAATGGATACAGGACTTAAACATTAGAAGGGAAACCATAAAAATACTAGAGGAATCCACAGGCAGCACAATATATGCCGAAAGAACTTCTTCACTGATACTGCTCCAAAAGCAATGGAAGCTAAAGAAAAAATAAACAAATGGGACTACATCAAAATAAAAAGCTTTTGCACAGCAAAAGAAACCATCAACAAAACAACAAGGAAGATCACTGTATGGGAGAACATATTTGCAAATGTTATCACTGATAAAGGTTTAATCTCCAAAATCTACAGCCAACTTATACAACTTAATAAAAGGAAGATCAAGGATCCAATAAAAATATGGGCAACGGATCTAAATAGAACCTTTTCAAAAGATGACAGAAGGAAGGCCAAGAGACACATGAAACATGTTCAAAGTCATTAATCATCCGAGAGATGCAAATCAAAATGACAATGCGATACCATCTTACACCTGTCAGAATGGCAATCATCAACAAATCAACAAACGACAAGTGTTGGCGAGGATATAGAGAAAAAGCAACCCTTGTGCACTGTTGGTGGGAATGCAGACTGGTGCAGCCACTGTGGAGAACAGTGTGGAGTTTCCTCAAAAAACTAAAAATGGATCTCCCATTTGACCCTGTAATCCCACTCTTAGGAATTTATCCTAAGAAATTACAAACACCAATCAGAAAGGATTTATGCACCCCTATGTTCATAGCAGCACAATTTACAATAGCTACAATTTGGAAACAGCCTAGGTGCCCGTCAGCAGATGAGTAGATCAGAAAACTGTGGTACATCTACACAGTGGAATTCTATGCTGCCATTAAAAAGAAGGAATTCTTACCATTTGCAGCAACCTGGTTGGAACTGGAGAGCCTTATGCTTAGTGAAATAAGCCAGTCAATGAAGGAAAGCATCACATGATCACACTCATTGGGGGATAATAAAGAACATTATAAACAGATGAACAAAAGGATAGATACAGAGACAGTAAAACTTCAAACAGACTGTGAAATTATAGCAGGAAGATTAAAGTTAGGTGAGGTAAATAAGAGATCAATCAAAGGACTTGTATGCATGCCTATAAGCATAACCAATGAACATAGACACTGGGGGGTTGGGGTATGCTTGGGAGGGAGGGGAGGTGCAATGGGGAGATATGTATAAAAAATAATTTAAAAAAAAGAAGGCAGTATCTAAGTATGTCAGAACACAGAGATTAAGATAAACTGTAGGGATACAAATCTGATTGTAGAGATAAATGGTAACAAATCTTTTTCTTTTTGCTATAAAGTGGAACTGTGAAATGGGACAAAAGCAAACAAGAGATTGGGGGGTTTGGGTTTTCTGTTTAAATATTTATGCACTAATAGAAAGCCTAGTAATGATAAAATATTGATGCAGTCGTGTATGAAAACTGTAGGAAGAAAATCTTGAATAGTCTGGAGGGTTCACCCATAGACAGACGGAGGAGAGAGTGGGCAGGCACGGATACAGAGAGTTTGGTAGGGTTGTTGTTAAACTCATGTGCAATTTCTTTTCCAATTGTTCATAGTTTAATCATATAAGCAGCAGAGAGTGATGAGAGGGAGAGGGGTGCTGGTGGCTTAAGGAAATAAAACAAAGGATGAAAATCTTCCAAGAGAGTGCTACATTTGGCCCCAGCCCCATGACTTCCCCCATGGGTGATGGCTGGATCTTTCTGTCTCCTGACTTCCATCCTTGCCTTGTATAATCTTTTTTTCTGCATAACCAACAGAGTGATTTTTCAAAATTTAAGTCCAATTATGTAAACCCCCAGTATTTCCCAAATCAGAATAAAATCCAAAGTTCTTGCCTATAAAGTCCTCTATGATGTAGCCTCTTATTTCCTGTTATCCTCTTCACTTGCTTTGCTCCAGCCACCTGGCTTTCTTGCTATGTCGTGGTTTCATCAGGCATAGAACACTTTTCCCCAATTTCTCATTTCCTTTGGGACTTTACTTGAATGTAACTTTCTCAGAGATGGCTATCTTTGACCATCCTTCCCAAAACAGCAGCCCTATCTGTGTCACCCTACTCTGCTTGGATTTTGTTCTTAGCCTATATATACCAAGAGACAAATAATGATATTTTATAATAATAAAGGGATTAATCCAATAAGAGTATATAACCCTTGTAAGCATTTATGCACTCAATATAGGAACATCTAAATATATAAAGCAAATATTGATGGATATACAGGGAAAGATGAACAGTAATACACTAACTGTATGGGACTTTACCATCCCATTGACATCAATGGATAGACCATCCAGACAGAAAACCAAAAAGCATCTCCAAACACAATGGTATAAAACTAGAAATCAATTACAAGAAAAAACTGAAAAAACACATTGAGGCTAAATAGCAAACTATTAAACAATCAATGGGTTAACAACAGGATCAAGGAATAAAATGATAACTTGAGAGAAGATCTAAGATGGCAGAGTAAATGGAAGCTAAACTCACCTCTTCCCATGATCACATCAAAATTATAACTAAATTATACAACAATCAACCTGAATAATAAACTGAAGTCTAGCTGAACAGAAAATATATAGCCAAGGATAAACAGAAGTCATATTCAGAATGATAGGAGGGATGATGTTAAATAAGCTTGTCCCGCACCCACTTGTGGTGTTTGAGAATCTGGAGGCATTTCTAGCTGCAGAGGTTTGCTTTTAGAAGGGGTCTCAGCCCCATACCAGGCTCCCCAGCCCAGATGATCAGTGCTAGGGAGACCACGTATCATCTGGCTGTGAAAATCAACAAGGATTCCATCTGCCCCGGTGAGATGAATGGCTGATGGAAATCCAAGTGTCCTCATAAAGGGACAATGCACACTCTTGGGCACTCACCATGTGCTCTTGTGGAAGTAGCAGCTAAGGAAATAACAGTTATACAGTGACATACTGAGTTGTGTGGCTTCAGGGCAAGGGCTGGAAAGGAAGCCTCCAATGCCTGTGTTTAGTCCAACTACCACACCAGGAGCCCCATCTTTCCTGGGTTAAACACTCTCCCCACACACAGCATTAGCTTGGTGAGCTGAATAAGCTCTGCCCTGATGATTCCAGAGGGCCAGCCCTGAATAACACAGCCAGGAACTCTGTCAGCAGCACCCAGTCTGGGCTCACATTGCAGTCTTTCTTGTAAATCACTCGAGGAATCCTGGTTAAGCCCAGGAGGTACACATAAGGAGAAACTGAGTTGTTTGGCTTGGGGGCGAGAGCCATCTTCTTGAATGCCAAAAAGCACCACCTTTTCTGTGATGAGAACCTAACCAATGGGTTAACAATGAGATCATCTATGACATAAGATCAGCCACATAGCAGTAGCCTGGTGAGCTTATCCTAGCTACACCCAGATGACTCTCTTGGACCCCGTCCTGGCCAACTTTTCCCATGGCCAGTGGATGTCTCAGCATAGGTCCGTTTTGCAATTTTTATTGAAAAACTCTTGAGGAATTCCAGTCAAACTCAGGGGAGCCAGACACAACATTGAAAAAGTAAGTTGTGAGGCTTCAGGGTGAATGCTGTCTTCCTACATAGCCCATAGGCAGCACCTTTCCTGTGTTAAGCCCTTCCTTCACATGGCCAAATCTGCTTTAGCCTCATGAACTCTACTAGATCCACCCAGACAATTCTTTGATACCCCACCATGAAGGCTCTAGAGTGGTGGCAGATATTGGTATACCCTGACACTTTTGCTGAGTGGTCTCAGACCCAGCACTGGCTCTGAGTTTGAAACTGTATGAACCTGCTGAACACCACTCACCCAACCTAGTAATTCCCTGAGAACCTGCTTTGAAAAACTCACATATTACCTGAGGCTTTTACATGTCTGAGCATAACAAGCAGCCAGTAAGTGACACCAAGTCTGGAAGTGCTTGGGGACTTTTTATGACATCACAGAATGAGTGGCAGTCAATTTTGACTCACAGCCTGGTCACTTCCACACACACCCAGGCCCAGCAGAGATAATTACCAACTGTTGAACATTTTGTAGCTCCTATCAGGGGACCTGGGAAGATCATAAGCAGCATCTTAGGTGCATTGACCTGCACCTAAGAGCCCTCAAAACGCACACACCTGGGGGCTTGATTCAGACCACAACATACCAACACTTGATTAGCTCCTCAAGTAGTACATCTAAAGAGAGGACTTGACAGGCACCACACCCTGTTGGAGTGAATTCTGATTCTTAGGATCACCCCTTGCACAGAACTGTGGTCATGCTGATCCTCAAAGCCAGACAGCCTGAGGGTCAACCCCACTCACAGATAGGCCAATAGCAATCAAGTTTCAACTACAACAGTAGGACACACATAACTGACACCTGGCTCAGTTGAGCATGAAGATTACACCAGTAGGCCTTATAGGACACATACTATGTAAGTCCACCCTAACTGGACTACGAGAGACATAGCAGATTTACCTAATAAACAAACAAACAGTAAAAGGCAGTCAAAATGGAGAAATAAAAAAGCAAACCCCAATTTAAAGAACAGAAGAAATCTCCAGGGGGGAAAAAAACTAAATAAAATAAAGGCAAGCAATCTACCAGATACAGACTTCAAAGCAATAATTATAATAATTCTAAGGAAACTTAAGGGAAGAATAGACAAACTCAGTGAGAACTTCAATAAAGAGATACTAAGAACACAGTAACCATAAAAAAAAAGCAGTCAATAATGAAGAACACAGTAAATGAAATGAAGAATAGTACCCTAGAACAATGGTCACCAATATGTTTGCATATTTTCAGAGAACAATTCCAAGACCATGTGAATTCCTACAACAGAGAGGAATGCTCCAGCTATGAAGACAAGGGGAGAAACAGTCCAGAGATGGAAGATGCTGACAACGCCTTGCCATACTAGCAGTTAGCAACTGGGCATCAATGCAGTTGCCCAGGATCAAACCAGAGAGGGTCGGGCCTGCATTGCCATCATTTGTCCACCATCCAGAACTGAAATATCATTGCTAACATGTATACTCAATAAACTGTTGGACATTGAAACTGGGACTCAAAGGACGGTTGGCCCAGAAAGAAACATACTACAGACTGATTCATTTACTTATTAGCATAGCCATTGTTGCTTGTCTCATTTTTTGTTCTTATATGTTTATTTCTAGTCTGCAGATGCAAGATTTTATAGAGGAAAGAAAATGGGAGAGATGCTGGAAACCAAACATTGTCTCACTAATAGAAAGATGTGGACAGGAGACCAGAAGGCTGGTCAACCTTAATTGCTCTGAAAGGTCAGAGCTAATCACTCACTGTTTAGTTGAAACATTGTTAGCTGAAGCAGCCTCTACCTGTTTGTTTCATGTAAACTTCTGTTCTTGTAATTTCCTGCCTAAAGGCTTATGGGTATGTCCCAAAGCCTTAATAAAAGGGAGAAAAAGGCCAGATCAAGGGTTAGTCTTTTCCACTAAAGGAAGGCTCCCACCTGGCCCCCAATATCACCAAATTAATGCTTTTCTAGTCTCTTTTCATTTGCATGCGGCCTCCTCCAGAACCCAAGCCCTGAACGGGAACCCTGAACCATGTGGGATGTGGAAAGGGGCTCCCACAGTTACCTAAAAGGGAGCTACCATAAGACTGTCGATGATTTCTCAACAAAAACATTTCTGGCTAGGAGGGATTGGCATAAAACAGTGATGAAAATCAAGGATCTGTACACCAAGACCACTCTACTCAGCAAGTCTATGAGAAATAAAGAGCTTCCTGGACAAGGAAAAGCTAAAGTAGTTTATCATCACCAACCCAGTATTATAAGAAATGTCAGACACTTTCATAAAAAGAATAAGGAAAAAAAACCACAAATATAAATAAAATGGCAATAACTATGGACCTATCAATAATCACTGGATATTTAATGTACCAATCAAAAGGCATAGGGTAGCTGAATAGATAAGAAAATAAGACCAATATACATGCTGTCTTGCAAGGAACTGACTTCATATCAGAAGATACACACAGACTTAAGTAAAGGAATTAAAAAAGACACATCATGCAAATAAAAACAACAAAAAAGCTGGGACAGTTGTACTTAAATCAGATTTTAAAACAAAGGCTATAATAAGAGACCAAAAAAGGACATTACATAATGATAAAAGATCAATTCAACAGAAAATTAAATATCTGTAAACAAGCAGAAGAATCAAAATTTTTAATGCAAATCTTGATGGACTTGAGAAAGAGGTCAATAGTAATACAGTCATAGTAGGGGATTTTAAGACTGATTGATATCAGCTGGTAGATCGTCCAAGCAGAAAATCAACAAGGAATCAGCAGACTTAAATGACACAATAGACCAGATAATTTAAATTGATATTTTCATAGTATTTCACACCAATGCATCAGAATATACATTCTTTTCAAGTGCACATGGAACATTTTTGAGGCTAGACCACATGTTAGGCCACAAAAATAATCTTAATAAATTTATGAAGACTAAAATCATATCAAGCGTCTTCTCTGAACACCTTGGTATAAAACTAGAAATAAAATACAAGAAAAAAACTGAAAAACAAAGACATGGAGGCTAAACAACATGTTACTAAACAATGAATGGGTTAACAACATATGAGATAAACGTATTTTTTCCCCCATTTTTCACAAGGTAATCAAAAGATACCTTGCGAAAAATGGGGAAAAAAATACCCTCATAATATGCAAAGTCCTAAGAAAGAAATTCAGAGCAATACAGGCCTACCTCAAGAAACAAGAAAAATCTCAACTGACTATATAAACTTACATCTAAAGGTACTAAAAAGACAATAACAAATTAAGCCTAAAGTGATTAGAAGAAAGGGGGGAAAAAAGATCAGAGTGAAAATAAGTGATTTTATATATATATATATATATGGCCAATGAAATGAAGAGCTGGTTCTTTGAAAAGATAAATATTAATAAAAATCTAACCGGAGTCATCGAGTAAAAAATAAAATGAAAGAAAGGGCATGACAACTGACACCACAGAAATACAATAATTGTAAGAAAATATTATAATTAATTATATGTCAACAAGCTGGACAATCTGGAAAAATGAAGTAATTCCTAGAAACATACAATCTTCGAATAATGAATCAAGAAGAAACAGAAAATCTGAACAGATCAATTACAACCAACAAAATCTTTTCAATAATTAAAAAATTCCAACAAGCAAAAGTCCTGAACCAGATACCTTCACAGATGGATTTTACAAAATATCCAAAGAAGAACATCTGTCTTTCTCAAACTATACCCAAAAATTGAAGGAGAGAGAAGACTCCTGGGCTTATTTTATGGTCATAATTATCCTACTTCCAAATCCAGATAAAGATTCTACAAAGAAAGAAAATGATAGGCAAATATCCCTAATAAAATCCTAAACAGAATATTAGCAAAGCAAAACGGGCAATACATAAAAAAAGATTATACATCACGATCAGTTGGAATTTATTCTGAGATACAATATCTACAAATAAATTAACATGATACTCCATATAAACAAAATGAAAGATAAAAACATGATTATAACAAGAAATGCAGAAAAAGCATTTGACAACATCCAGCATCTATTTATGATAAAAATTCACAGCAAAGTAGCCCCAGCCGGTTTGGTTCAATGGCTAGAGCGCTGATGTGGACTAAGAGTCCCAGGTTCAGTTCCAGTCAAGGACATATACCTTGGTTGCAGGCTCCTCCTGGCCTACAGCCCTGGTCAGAGCTCATGCAACCAATCAGTGTGTTTCTCTCACATCAATGTTTCTCTCTCTCTTTCCCTCCCTCTTCTACTCTCCCTAAAAATCAGTGGAAAAACATCCTTGGGTGAGAATTAACAACAACAAAATGATATAGCCCTGACCAGTTTGGCTCGTTGGATAGAGCGTGGGCCTGCAGACTGAAGGGTCCTAAGTTCGATTCTAGTCAAGGGCATGTACCTTGATTGCTGGCACATCCCTAGTTGGGGGGGAGGAGGGTGTAGGAGGCAGTTAATCGATGTTTCTCTCTCATTGATGTTTCTAACTCTCTATCCCTCTCCCTCTCTGTAAAAAATCAATGAATGTATTTTTTTAAAAAAAAAGATATAGAAAGAGTCTAGTATAAGCATTCAAGGAAATATTGAAGGAATTTGTATTCCCATGAGAATTCCCTATGTGCTTGTATTAAAACTTGATTTTTCTCCTGATAAACAATATTTAGAAATTCAAGAAAATAATTAGAATATTTAAATACAAAGAAGGATATTTTTGGATTAAATTTATAAATTACATGTTATCCTAGTGTAGTTTTATTTTTCCAACTAGAAAAAAATTATGATTGACTTTTACTGATCTCATGAATCTAGGCTTTGTGAGGGAAAAAATGCACACAGTTATGTGATTATTTTAAAAATATTAGGTGAATTTAAAAGTATCTTTAATTCCCTCAAATATATCCAATGAAATACCATAATTGTACTTTTTTACATACACACACAGGGAAACAGTAAAGGACCAGTTTTTATATATTTTTTTAATTTCTTTAGTAAGGTTGAGTCACAAACCTCTTTCAATGTTCAATATGGGTAAGTTGAAGCTAAAATAGCTCAGGTTATAACAGAGAAATGCTTAAAGTTCAATTGTTTCAGGGTAACCAAGAGTAGAGTATACTGAGTCCTTCCTTCCACCTCTAAGGGTGAACTGACACAAATCGTCACTCAGGCCTCCATTTCAGGTATAGTTAACCTTAAGGCAAGAGCCTTCTCATACCATAAGTTCGGTTCCTTTTTGGGGGTACTGTTGTTTGGTGCCTAGGAAAGCAATAGGAAATAGTATAAAGAGTAGACTTTGGAACCAGGTAGATGGGGATTTCAATCTTAGGTCAACCATTTATTAGCTTTCTGGCCAAAAAAATTACTTAACCTCTCTCAACTGCAGTTTTATTTATACAATGTGATATAATATAATCTTATATAGTTTTGTGAAGATTATAAATACTATTTGGAGAGTACCTGAATAGACACTTCTCCAAGGAATATATACAGATGGCCAATTGATATATGAAAAGTTGGTGAACATCACTAGTCAGAGAAATGCAAATTAAAACCACAATGAGATATCACCTTACACCTGTCAGAATGGCTATCATCCAAATATCAAAAAAAAATGTTGCTGATAATGTGGGAAAAAAGAACCCTTGTACACTGTTGGTGGGAATGCAAATTGGTACAGTTACTATGGAAAATGGTATGAAGGTCCCTCTAAAAATTAAAAATGGAACTGCCTTATGGCCCCACTATAGCCAAAGAAATCTAAAACACTACTTTGAAAAGATATATGCACTCGTATGTTCATAGCAGCATTATTTACAATAGCCAAAATTTGGACGCAACCCAAGTTCCCATCAGTAGATGAGTGTGTAGAAAAGCTGTGGCACATATGCATAATGATATAATACTAAGCCATAAAAAAAGAATGATATGTTACCATTTGAGAAAACATGAATGGACCTAGAAGGCATTATGCTAAGTGAAATTAAGTCAAAGAGAGAAAGACAAATACATTATGATTTCACTTATATGTAGAATCTAAAATAACAAAATAAAGAAACAAATCAGAAACAGACTTATAGATGCAGAGAACAAACTAATGGTTGCCAGATGGGAGAGATGCTGTGGGAACAAGTTGAAATAGGTCAAGAGATTAAGATGTACAAATTGGTAGTTACAAAATAGTCATAGGAATATAGTTAATCATATTGTAATGACTGCATATGGTGCCAGGTGGGTCCTAGACTTACCAGATGGGTCACTTCATAAATTATCTAAAAGTATAACCACTGTGCTATACACCTAAAACTAATATAATATTAAATGTCAACTGAAATTGAAAGATTAAATATAATAATAATAATATAACAATAGAAGAACCTTGACAATCTTAAACTAACAAGATACAAGTACATTTTCTTTGACTTAAGAAAAATAAAAGTAATTAGAAACAAAAGCATGAACTATACAAAAAGTAATAAAAAAAACAAATGTCATAATTTTGAGCAAATGAAGGAATTAAATACATCAGAAAATTAATTCATGTCTTTTTTGTCATTAAATTCCTCCACAAGTTACAACACTGATAAAATTTTAAAACATATTACTTGAAATTTTCATGTTTGAATGGTTAAAATGGTTAAAACTTAAGTTGAAAATAATTCATATAGCTAAGTTAAAAGTTTTATTGTTGCTAAAATCACATACTTGCCATTTTAAAAATGCAGAAACTGAATTTTATCATATAAAATCAGTTAATTATATAAAACAATATAAATACTTTTATTTTATATCATGGTTAAGCTACAATACTACTAATTTCTTTAACTAACTAGGGGACCGGTGTATGAAATTCGTGCATGGGGGAGGTGGGTTACCCCTCAGCTTGGCCTGTACCCTCTCTAATCTGGGACCCCTCAGGGGATGTCCAACTGCCTGTTTAGTCCTGATCCCAATGCCTCTCACAATCTAGGACCACTGGCTCCTAACCACTCACCTGCCTGCCTGCCTAATGCCCCCAACTATCCTCCCCTGTCAGCCTAGTCGCCTCCAATGGTCCTCCCCTGCTGACCAACGTTTGCCCCCAACTGCCCTCCCCTGCCGGCCTGATTGCCCCTAACCCACTGCCAGCCTGATCTTGCCCCTAACTGCTCTGCCCTGCTGGCCTGATCACCCCTAACTGCCTCTGCCTTTGCCCCCACCACCATGGCTTTGTCCAAAAGGAAGTCAGATGTTCAGAAGATGATGGCCAATCAACCTGGTCTAATTAGCAAATTATCCTTTTATTTATTTTTATTGTTTTATTTTTAAAATATATTTTGATTTTTTAGAGAGGAAGGGAGAAGAATAGAGAATTAGAAACATTGATGAGAGAGAAGCATCAATCAGCTGCCTCCTGCCCAACCCCCTACTGGGGATGTACCCGCAACCAAGATACATGCCCCTGACCGGAATCAAACCTGGGACCCTTCAGTCTCCAGGCCAACACTCTATCCACAGAGCCAAACCAGCTAGGATAGCATATTACCCTTTTATTAGTATAGATAGATTATATATGATATGATTGCTTAAGAGGGGAGGGGCTTTTTCAGCAGGAGGAGATGCTCTGGGCAAACAAAAATACAGAACCCCTATATCTGGACTGATAGCCAGCCATATGCACTATACTGCCAAACCAGTTATTAAAAAATTGAACCACTTTCTTACACCTTACACCAAATAGCTTTGCCCTTAAAACCCTTCCTTAGCTCCCACTTAGGTTCTGTCTTCTCAGTACACCCAGATTAGGTTCTGATTGGTTGGTTTCTATGCCAGTCAGCGTCAAAAGCTTTGCCACCTAGGCATCCATTGGCTCCTCTGGGAAATCCAGAATGGCCCTGCCTTCACATCAGAGCCAGTCTGCTACCATGTTTATCTCTGGCCACTCTGAAAAGTGGTGCCTCAGGTCTATGCTGGTGGCAAATTTGAATCTCATCTTTGACCTAACCTTCCTACAGTGCAAGCTCCGTGAAGGTAAGCATTTGTCTTGCTCATTCTTAGTTCATTCATAGACTATGTCTATGCATCTATGATAGCACCGCATACAGTGGAACGGTTGTTTCGGTAATCACAGTCACTGGCTTTTCATATATGTAGATGTTCAACCAGAGCCTCTATGTAAGGCACTCTCCTAATTACTGGAAATTTAAAGAGAGATTGGAGGTCTCAAAAATTATGATCACTTCTCTATAAGAATTTAAAGAGTAATTCCTTGAAATCAATTGGTTTAATCTCTCAGTGACTTAGAAGTTAGTAAAAAGACTTAACTTTGACAAAGATCTTTAGTAAACTTAAAACAAAGTATTTCTACATGGTTGTGGTTTAAAAAGTATAGTGAACTAAACGTATATCAAGCATATATGCCCTGTGTATTCATATTAACTTATGGAATAAATATGTTTTGGACTATTTTTCAGCAGCTTGTCCATGTAGCAGAGTTCTTAGATTTTAATTGTCTAAAGCACATGTTGTCTTCATAAGGGCAGAAAGGTTGAACTACTCAACAAAGATAGAAATGTTTTTCATTCGCCTCTATAGACTCCCATAAAAGTATGTCATCAACCCCTGATTGTGTCATTATTCCACTAGTTTCTCACCTTTTCCATCTTGGAAATATATTTTCTTCTTGCTCTGAAGGAACAGCTAGGGATGCCTTCAGAAAGATGACAGCCCCTTTCTCCATTCAACAGTCAATCTCTTATAGGAAGTAGAGGAAAGGTTAAGAGAACTCTCCAGTTCATTCAACCTTGCACTGAGGAAGAGGATTTTTGGAGCACCTAAATTAGCCTTCTGGTACCTATGCAGATACCATTTGGGCTGTCTACCAGAGTTTACCAGAGTTCAGCATCACTTGCAATTAAGTTTCTATAAAGCTAATAGCCTTCCAAAAGCATGAGGTGTATTGGTTATAATCTGGGGAGGAAAACATTTATTCCCTAATAGAAAACTTTTATAGTGAGTTATTTTTTTCTAAGTAGAAAAAATAACTGATTTATTTAATTTAGTGGTTTTCTTTTAAAAAATTATTTAATTACAACTAGTAAAATTGAATCAGTAATAAAAAAAAATCCAACAAAATAAGTCCTGGACCAGTTGGCTTCACAGATACATTTTACCAAACATTCAAAGATGAATTAAGATCTATCTTTCTAAAAATTATTCCAAAAAAATTCAAGAGGAAGGAAGACTCCTAAGCTCATTTTATGAAGCCAGCATTATCTAATTCCAAAACCAGACTACACAAAGAAAGAAAATTACAGGCCAATATCCTGGAACATAGATGCTAAAATCCTCAACAAAATATTACCAAACCAAATGCAGCAATACATTAAAAAGATCATATAACATGATCAAGTGGGATTTATTTCAGGGATTCAAGGATGATATATGTGCAAATCAATAAATGTGATATACCACATACACAAAAAATATGATAAAAACCACATAATAATATCAATAGCTGTAGAAAAAGTACTTGATAAAATCCTGCACCCATCCTATATAATAAAAGCCTAATACACACATCAACCAAACAGCAGAGTGACCAGTTGCTATGACACGTACTGACCACCAGGGGATAAACATTCAATGCAGGAACTTCCCCTAGCCCACAGGCTGCAGGCCAGGCAAGGTAGGTGCCAGTGGGGGTCCTCTGATCACCCACTGGTCGCCCCACTGATAGGCCCTGATAGCCGGCCAGGCCTAGGGATCCTACCTGTGCACGAATTTTGTGCACTGGGCTTCTAGTCTATAATAATGAAAGTATAATATGCTAATTAGACCAGATGGCCAAACAGCCAAAAGACCATCCGGACAATCTTCTCCCCATTGTCCCCCTCCACCGGATTCCCACCTCAACCCAGGCCATCACCACACTATTGTCTGTGTCCATAGGTAATGGCCTGGGGTGAGGTGGGAATCTGGTGGAGGGGGACAATGGGGAGAATACTGAGGACATCTGTAATACTCTCAAAAATACAATTTTTTTAAGAAAATAAAATCTCCAAACTATAATAAGCAATCTATAATTCAAGTTACCAGTGGCATATTTCACAGAACTAGAATATTCCAAAAATTTATATGGAACCACAAAAGACCCTGAATAGCCACAGATTCTTGAGAAAGAAAAACAAAGTTAGAGGAATCATATTCCTAATATCAAACTATACTACAAGGCTGTGAAAATCAATACAGTATGTTAGCTGACATAAAAACAGACATAGAGATCTATGGAACAGAATAGAGAGCCCAGAAATATACCAATGCTTTTGTGGTCAATAAAAATGTGACAAAGGGGGGCAAGAACATACAATGGGATAAAAATAGTCTATTCAATAAATAGTGTTGGGAAAACTGAACATATAGTTGCAAAAAAAAAAAAGGAAACTAGACCACCTTCTTACAAGAATAAACTCAAAATGGATTAAAGGTTTAAATGTTAGACTCAAAACCATAAAAATTTTACAAGAAAATATAGGCAGTAAAATCTCAGACATTTCTCATAGCAATATTTTTCTAATATATCTTCTCTGACAAAGGTAAATAATGGAAAAAAATAAACAAATGGGACTACATCAAACTAAAACATTTTTGCACAGCAAAGACAACCACCATCAAAATAAAAATGGAACCCACTGAATGGGAAAAAATATTTGCCAATGATACATTTGATAAGGCTTTAATATCTAAAACTTATAAAGAACTTAACAAAACAAGCAATCCAATTAAAAAAAAATAGACACAGGACCTGAATAGACACTTCTCTGAGGAGAACATACAGATGGCCAATAAACATATGAAAATATGCTCAAGGTCACTAATCATGAGAGAAATTCAAATTAGAACCACAATAAAATGTCCCCTCACACCTGTCAGAATGGCTACCTTCAGTAAATCAACAAGCAATAAATGTTGGCAAGGATGCAGTGAAAAGGGAATCCTAGTGCACTGTCAGTAGAAATGCAAATTGCAGCCACTGTGGAAAGCAGTATGGACTTACCTCAAAATATAAAAATGTAACTAACTACGACCCACTTAAAAAAATATACACCCTTATGTTCACTGTAGCATTATTTACAGTTGCCAAGATTTGGAAGCAGTAGATGAGTGGCTAAAAACAGTACAGCCAGTGTAGCTCAGTGGTTGAGCATCGACTTCTCAAGCAGAAAATCACAGTTCAATTCCCAGTCAGGGCACATGCCTGGGTTGTGGGGTCAATCCCCTGTAGGGGGGCATTCAGGAGGCGAGCTGATCAATGATTCTCTCTCATCATTGATGTTTCTCTCTCTCCTCCCTTCCTCTCTGAAATCAATAAAAACATATTTTTTTTAAAAAAAAAACTCTAGTATATTTACATAGTGGAATACTATTCAACTACAAAAAAGAAGAAAATTTTACCCTTTGCAGCTGTATTGATGGACCTGGAGAGTATTATGCTAAGTGAAATAAGTCAGTCAGAGAAATACAAATACCATATGATCTTACTTTTATGTGGAAACTAGTGAAAAATAAACTGAAACAAAATAGAAACAGAGGCATGGATACATAGAACAGACTGATAGCTATCAGTGGGGAATGTTTTGGGGGACTGAGTGATAAAGGTAAAGAGATCAAGCAAAAAATAACTCATAAAAATTATTTTAAATAATCAAACTCATAATGAAATTGAATATTTATTTTAATTTCTCCTGGAAATAGCACTCAACATATAAGAAAACAAAGCAAGTTGTGAGATTTTGTTTTTCAAAAAGTTGGGTTCTGTATTTAATGGCATCAGGTGGGACATCCATTTTAAAACTACCATTCAAAAAGTAGTATTTTAAGAAATATATACTATAATTAACATGATGTGTTTTACAGAATGGATACATATCCAAATGCCAATGTGAATATGGAAGAATTATATGTATTAAAAACACACTGGAAAACCAAATGTTCTTTTTATAAAAAGTAGCTTAAAATAAAAAGGAACTTGGTAGTGAACTGAATAAACTTTCACACATGGGATTTTTCTCTTAAAAATCCCCACCCACCCCATCCCCACAAAATAAAAAGTGGTCAATTTGAATAGTGCCGTTACATGACAGGTCATTTCTGTACAATGTGGAAGACAGTTGTGCAGTCAATGGTCACTTCATAAAGTGCGTCTTTTGAAGACTTGTCTAGTAAAATTGCAATATCAAATATATAAAATACTTAACATAAGACATGTAACAACAAAGCTAACTCATTTAAAGTTTTTAAAACTACTTTTAAAACTTTTGATTCACCAAAAAATAGAGATGTCAAATACAGTAGCATTCTCATTCTCCAACAGTGTGCATTGTATGCTTTTGTTATTTGGTAAATCTCTTGGTATGGAGCAAAATTAATGCAGTCTAACAATATTTCTTCTGGCTGTCACTGTAATACGATTCGTCAGGCAGAACAGTTAGGTGCAGAGCAAGAGTTAGATTTTTGGAAGTTTTGGTGCATTAACCACAGGATTTGCCTCCTGTAAGTATCTCCTCCCTGCACTCTTGTAATCATAGGTGCAGCCATGAGTTTCTGCATAGCGATGAGATGCACAGAAGTTGTTTCCACATCTAAAGCACAAAAAAGTTCACATGAATAGTCACGTTTTCATTAGAGGCTCATCTCTGGGAGATCAGAGCTTAGCTTCAGGTAGTCCAATGGGAGCCCTGTGGTTCACTTGAGCAATTTCAGCATAGGCATTTCCCTTCCACATATAAACAAGCAAAAGCACCACCACCAAAAGAACATGTTGTCTATAATTATGAGAGCTTATAATAAAGAATCCATTATGGAATGAAATAGGGTATAGACCATTGGAAAGTAGTAAAATCACAAAAAAAATGGTAAAAAGTCCACTTTTAAACCTGGGAGAACTATTAGTTTCTGAGAAATTTGTCTAATAAAAAAATTAAATTATGTAAAAACTAACTAAACCATGAATGGATTTAAAAAAATATTTCTAGCAACAAGATAAGCTGTTCCCATTTGAATAAAATACACTCTAAAAAGCAGCAGTTATTTTTAATATCGGGCCTCAATCTAAGGGCAGACACCATCCTTGAAGCATATTAATCAATGCTAATGAAAGAAATAATTATGGGTAGGAAGAAATTAATTAATTTTGTAAATATATTATTCATCTGTTTTGAAATAAAAGCATACCATATAATTGTTAAAATTTATACTACATTAATTTTAAATTTAGTCCTTTCTTGTTGAATTTAAAATAGAATATTAGAGGAGGGATTCTTCCTAACTATATTAAAACAAAAAAAATAAGTATATCTATTATAAAACAAAAAAAAGTATACTCTCCCATTGGTTTAAACCTCCCAATTTAAAGGGCAGGGCAGGATCTCATGAGTTTGGAAATTCATGAGCTATCTAGTTGCTTTTTACTTCAGCCAATTAGAAGGAGTTAAACTGAGGGCTGCCATATAAACATCATCTTCATGATATTCTGAATAACCAAATTAAAGAACATTTTACATTGTATTTCCAAGTTGTACTACTACAAAGAAAGCATCTCAACTTTTTCAGCTAGCCAACCTGCCTGCATTCGTAGCTGGTAGCCAGTCCAGTTTTCTTCCCACAAAGAAAACAATGTTTTGCTGTTTTCTTCTTTGTTTGAATAGGGGCTTGCACAGGTGGGAGAAGATGAGTACATTCTCCTATATAGAAAAATGAAGCCTTGATTAATACAAGCATAAAATTCTAAATATGAGATACTCTTAAGTAAAATACAAGCAAACTTTTATTTCATAAAAAATAATTTGTGCTCTTTTTATATATATAATTATTTACAGAATCTGCAAGTAAAGATGCAGTAGAACTAACTGTAACTCATATTTTTAGAATGTTTGTACACACCAACACATTAATGATTATTTCTAAGGACAATCAACATATATGAAGTGCACTAAACTTTGACAGTGAATCAAGAAAAATATCTGATTCAAAGTCATTTTTATGGAAGGAGAAACAAAGATGGCAGCATAGGTGAACACCTACACTGTTGCCTCACACAACAATTTCAAAACTACAACTAAAAGACAGAATGGACATCATCCAGAACCACTGAGTGGAAATTCTACAATTAGAAGGAAAGAGAGGGGCTCACAGAGACTCAGAAGAGCTGCAAAAATCTGAGGTACTGAAACGCGCGCATGGAGAGGACAGGCAGCAGAGTGCCTGGCTGGCTTCCTCTAGTGGAAGGGAGAATGAAACTCCTGACTGCACTGAACCCCAGATCCAACTGTACTGAACCCCAGTTCCAGGCGAGACTCATACGAGGGGAGTCTGGACTGTCGTGAAACAGGGAGTGGACAGAAATTTAGGGGATCCATGAAAAGGCAGAGGTCTGAAGGTATGCAAGGGCGCACACAGAGGGCTGACTGCTGATTGTGCCACTATCTTTCTCTAGTAGGAAGGAGACAGAACCTCCCAACTACACTGAAATCCATTTCCAACTGCACTAAACCCCATTTTCGGGCAAGAATCTGGGAACCCAGAATAGGGGTCCCCAAAGTGCACAGAAATTCAGGGGAGCTAGAAAGACAGAGGTTTGGAGGCATACACAAAAGGCAGAGGTCTGGAAACACACGCGACCGACCGTGCATGTGCACAGAGAGGGCTGCAGCAATTACCAAGGGACACTGAGACCCAGGGGCTGCGTAGGGCAGGGCTGCCAGGAAGCCAAGGCTGTCTCTGCTTAGCCTTGAGGCTCGGCCCCATCCAAGCTGAACACAGAGGCTATTGCAATTTTGAAAGTATTATATCATAAGGCTGACTCCAGCAAAGAAGTTCTCCGGTGTAGACACAGCTGAGCCTCACAACCAATTGGCCTGGAGGGCAACTCCCCCCAGTGATACCAATAACAATCATAACTTAACTACAACAAAGCTGTACACACAATCCACAAAGGGGTGCATCAAGAGAGGCCACCTCAGGTAACTGGGGAGGGGGAGCTACTGGGCTATATAGGACATCTAGCACACAAAACTACTTACCAACTCAGAGAAGCAGCGAAAATGTGGAGACAAAGGAATAGATCACAAACAAAATAAATGGAGAAAAACAAACAACTGGATATAGAGTTCAAAACCACGGTTATAAGGTTTTTCAAGAATTTCCTAGAAAAGATGGATAAATCTAGTGAGATCCAAGAGGACATGAAAAAGGACCAACTAGAGATGAAAAAGGGAATGACTAGAAATTAAACATACACTGACCAAAATAAAAAATTTTATACAGAGACCTAACAGCAGACTAGAAGAACACAAGAATCAATTCAAAAATTTTATACAGAGACCTAACAGCAGACTAGAAGAACACAAGAAAACATTCCACTGGAAAAGCAAAAAGAAAAAAGAATCCAAAAATGTGAAAGATAGTGTAAGGAGTCTCTGGACCACTTCAAGCATACCAACATCAGAATTATGGGGGTGCCAGAAGAAGAGAGAGAGCAAAATACTGAAAACCTATTTAAAGAAATAATGACTGAAAACTTCCCACATCTGGTGAAAGAAATAGACTTACAAGTCCAGGAAGCGCACAGAACCCCAAACAAAAGGAATCCAAAGAGGACCACACCAAGACACATCATAATTAAAATACCAAGAGCAAAAGACAAAGAGATAATATTAAAAGCAGCAAGAGAAAAACAGTTAATTGCCTACAAGGGAGCATCCATATAATTGTCAGCTGATTTATTAACAGAAACTATGCAGGCCAGACGGGAAAGGCAAGAAATATTTAAAGTGGAGGAGAATCCAAGATGGCGGCAATAGGTAAACACCTACACTGCTGCCTCGCACAACAATTTCAAAACTACAACTAAAAGACAGAACAGACATCATCCAGAACCACAGGAAAGCTGGCTGAGTGGAAGTTCTACAACTAGAAGGAAAGAGAGGGGCTCACGGAGACCCAGAGGAGCTGTAAAAAGCTGAGGTACAGAGACGCACGCGAGGAGAGAGCAGGTGCCGGAGTGCCTGGCTGGCTTTCTCTGGCGGGAGGGAGACGGAGACTCCCAAAGGCATTGAACCCCTTATCCTACGACACTAAACCCCAGATCCAGCCAAAACTCATACGGGGGAGTTTGGACTATGAAAAGGGAGAAGTGCACGGAAATTAAGGGGAGTCGCAAAAGATCAAAGGCTTGGTGGACTGCGCACAGGACAGACTGCTGATTGTGCTGCTGGCTTTCGCGAGTGGGCGGGAGACAGACCCTCCCAACTGTGCCACTTCTGACTCCACTAAGCCCCTGTTTCGGACGAAACCATGGAGACCTAGACTCCTGTGGTCCTAGTGCACAGGGGAGCTGGAAAGGCAGCGGTTAGAGGCACTGCAGGCGCATGAGCACAAGGACCACTCCAGCGATTACCTAGTCACGTGAGACTCAGAGGCAGTGGAGGGCGGGGCCGACTGGAAGGCAAGGCGGTCCCTTAAGCCCTGAGACTCCACTCCTCCCAAGCTCAATAGAGGCTTCTGTGGTCTTGCGCCTGGTATCATAAGGCTGAATTCAACACAGAAGTTTCCCCGGCATAGTGAAAATGCAGAGACAAGGGAAGGGATCACAAACAAAAGAAATGGAGGGAAAAAAACGACTGGATATAGAGTTCAAAACCACACTTATAAGGTTTTTCAAGAATATGCTAGAAAAGTTGGATAAATTTAGTGAGACCAAAGAGGATATGAAAAAGGTCCAACTAAAGATGATAAAGAACCAAATAGAAATTAAACATATACTGACTGAAATAAAAAATATTATACAGAGTCCTAACAGCAGACTAGAGAAAGGCAAGGATCAAGTCAAAAATTTGAAATATAAAGAAGCAGAAAACACTCAACTGGAAAAGCAAGAAGAGAAAAGAATCCAAAAATGTGAAGATAATGTAAGGAGCCTCTGGGACAGCTTCAAGCGTACCAACATCAGAATTGTGGGGGTGTCAGAAGAAGAGAGAGAGCAAGATACTGAAAACCTATTTAAAGAAATAATGACTGAAAACTTACCACATCTGGTAAAAGAAATGGACTTACAAGTCCAGGAAGCACACAGAACCCCAAATAAAAGGAATCCAAAGAGGACCACACCAAGACACATCATCATTAAAATACCCAGAGCAAAAGACAAAGAGAGAATATTAAAAGCAGCAAGAGAAAAACAATTCATTACCTACAAGGGAGCACCCATACGACTGTCAGCTGATTTCTCAACAGAAACGATGCAGGCCAGACGGGAGTGGCAAGAAATATTCAACGTGATGAACAGCAAGAACCTACAACCAAGAATAATCTATCCAGCAAAGCTATCATTCAGAATTGAAGGGCAGATAAAGAGCTTCACAGATAAGAAAAAGCTAAAGGAGTTCCTCAACTCCAAACCAGTATTATATGAAATGCTGAAAGGTACTCTTTTAGAAGAGGAAGAAGAAAAAGGTAAAAGACAAAAAATTATGAACAACAAATACATATCTGTCAACAAGTGAATCTAAAAATTAAGTGAATTAAAAATTTGATGAACAGAATAAACTGGTGAATATAATAGAATCAAGAGCACAGAAAGGGGGTAGACTGATAATTCTCAGGAGGACAAAAATCATAAAGCATCAAGCAGACTGTGAAATTACAGCAGGAAGATTAAAGTTAGGTGAGGTAGATAAGTGATCAATCAAAGGACTTGTATGCATGCATATAAGCATAACCAATGATCACAGACCTGGGGGGTTGGGGTATGCCTGGGAGGGAGGGGGTCAATGGGGAGATATGTATAAAAAATTAATAAAAAATGGAAAAAAAAGAAATATTTAAAGTGACGAATAGCAAGAATCTACAACCAAGATTACTGTACTTTACTTCTAAAAGCTATGATTCAGAATTGAAGGTCAGATAAAGAGCTTCACAGATAAGAAAAAGCTGAAGGAGTTCATCACCACCAAACGCGTATTATATTAAATGCTGAAAGGTACTCTTGAAGAAGAGGAAGAAGAAGAAAAAGGTAAAGATAAAAATTATGAACAGAAAATACATATCTATCAAGAGAATCTAAAAATCAAGTGAATAAAAAATCTGATGAACAGAATATACTGGTGAATATAATAGAATCAGGGGCATAGAAAGGGAGTGGACTGAAAATTCTCAGGGAAAAGGGGTGAGAGGGTGCAAGGAGAGACTGGACAAAAATCATACACCTATGGATGAGGACAATGCGGGGGGAGGTAAGGGCAAAGGGAGGGGTGGGAGCCAGGTGGAGGGGAGCTATATGGGGAAAAAAGAGTAACAAATGTCATAATCTGAAGAACAAATATTTATTTTTTTTAAAAAAATCTTTTATGAAGCCTCTGAAAAACAACATAATATGTAATATAGTCATTCTGTTTTTTCACACCAAGAAGGTGCAGCAGTCTCATGAAATTGATCTTTTAGTCATAATTATGCCATAGAAATCAAATTCATCAAGCAAGTTAATTATTCTTTCAAAACTTCAATTTGTTCATTTTTAAGATACCAGAACATCTATTTTTCTCTATAGACTTCTAAATGTTTTAAGATCAACTCAGTACTAATATATAAAAAGCATTCTAGAAATTTTAAACGTTCTAATTATATAAAACATATTAGCAATAGTTATTAATATGGTTGATTTCACAGTACAACCTTCTCAAAAAATTTTTACTAAATTCTGTACTATTGTAACAACTTAGATTTTTTACCTTAAAAGAATGTATCTGTTATAAGAAAGAATAAATATATTTCTTTAATTACTAAGTAGAATGCTTTTAGAACTTAGCAAATTTCCAACAAACCCCTCATAAGTAGAGAGGCTCAAACTCACGTCCTTAGTTGCTACAACAATGCAAGTACATAGTGCTTGGTACCACTCAAAGTTCAAGAAGCAAAAGGCAAAGGAAACAAAAACAAGGGGAAGGAATGAAAAGAAAAATTGCTGTCCCAATAGGTACCTGCACGCCCCACACATCTTCAGTGTGGGGCGTGCAGGTACCTATTTTGCATGCACTACTGAGAAAGGTTTAGTAGGTCTGGGCTTAATGTTCATCTGACAACTAAAAGTCTCTTAAAAATTCTCCAAGAGTTCAAAAAATTGGATTTACAAACACACCTTTCCTCACAACCTGGATTGGGTGCTGGATATATCAGCCCAACAAAATCACATCTGCTCTATTACCAGTCTAAAATACATGCCCAGATCTTGCCCCAAACTGGAAACATTTGAAACAACAAACTGAATGATTCTTATAATGCTGGGCAACCATTCCGTTAGCGTTCACTTTCTTCTTCAAGCACACTTAGCTATTAAGAACATTTCACACAGTTTATGGGATATTTTCTGCTTCTTAAAAAATAAAAATAAGATACACGTTTTCACAGCACACAAAGGAAAGGCACATACTACTCGATATCCTGTATAAGCTCATCTAATGGCACTAATCCCTGAAATTCAGATTTAAAATGGTCTTCCCTAAATGAATAAAAAAAAAATCTATTGTTGATAGGTTAGTTCAGTGGAGTCATACTTCCATTTTATTTCTTTTGTTAGGGGTGCTTAACTCAATGTTTCCCAAATGTTTTTAATTCAAGAACTCTTGTGAATGTGCTAAGACAGAGAACATCATTGTGTCAGGAATGAAGTGGCACAAAAACATAACTGCCATCTTATATGAGAACGGTTTCCATATGCCTTTCCACCCACCAGAGAAAACCACTCTTTAGTTATCTATTCCAGGCTAATATATAGATTTCATACAACAAATTGGAAAAAAAAAAGTCAAATTTCTTGGACTGGCATTTAAACTCCAGTATGTCCGAGACCGGTTTGGCTCAGTGGATAGAGCATCGGCCTGCAGACTGAAAGGCCCCACGTTCGACTCCGGTCGGGGGCATGTACCTTGGTTGCGGGCACATCTTCAGTGTGGGGCGTGCAGGAGGCGGCTGATCGATGTCTCTCCCTCATCGATGTTTCTGACCTTCTATCCCTCTCCTTTCCTCTCTGTAAAAAATCAATAAAGTATATTTTTTAAAAAAAATAAAAATAAATAAACTCCAGTATGTCCAATTTAATACCTAACTTTCCAAAGCCATTTATTACATCATATCCACTCTAAATGATGCACCACATACATTACATGCACAGTCTCTTCTAAAGTGCTCTATTCTATTTTACCAATCTAAGAAAACTCTACTCATCCTATAAGAAGATATCAATCATCAACTCCTCTCTGAAGTTTTCTCTCAAATGTGTGTTGTACAAATTTTTTTTAAAAGTCAATAATGTTGATGTGAAGAGTTGCTTTTGAGAAAAAGATTAAATATATTTGGATTAACTCATTTGTTTGGCATTTCCAGGTCTAATATTTTACCTAGCACAATAATCTATAAAAAATTCACCTGACAGAAAATGCAGCCAACAAAGTAATAGAGTAGTGCTCAAGATGCAAGTTTGGTAATCAACTGCCTAAAATGATAACTAAAGCTAAAGAAGAATAAAATTTCCAAGGGAAACCCTTTAGTGAAAAGCCAAGAGGACCAAAGAAGAACTTAGTAGTCAAGTAAATAAAACTTACACCAAAACTTTCATAGGTGCTTGTAGGTAATTTAGAATGATACAGTTATTGCTGAAAGGAAATAGCAGCAAGTTCCAGAGCTCTAGTTTTAGGAAGCAACAGATGGCTTGACCTAAATGAAGTCAACCAAAAGAGTATATACCAGAGGGCTGGTAAAACAAGTACAACAGAGAAAATGAGGTTAAAATAAAAATTTACAACAATGTGATAGACCAGAATGAGAGAGAAAAAAAGAGAGTTTGAGAAAGAGACCAAAAAATAAAAACCCATTTCAAGAAGGATGGCCACAACTCTAGCCAGTGTGCCTTGGTTGAATGTTATTCTGTGCATAAATGTTGTTATGGGTTTGGTCTTCAGTCAGGGGCCTGCAGGAGTCAACCAATCGATGTATCTCTCTCACACATTGATCTTTTTCTCTTTCTCTCTCCCTCTCCCTTCCTCTCTCATTAAAAAAAATAAGCAAAAACCTACTTTTTAACAAAAAGAAGGATGACCACAACAATCAGGATAAAAATACAAAAGCATTCATTCGACTTGAAATTTTGCAGATCTTTGGTAACTTCAGCAACAATAGTTTCAAGCAACAACAGTTTCAGAGGAGCAGTGAGAAGAGAAGTGAAGAAAGCACTGAGGCCTGACTTAAAGAGAGAAGAAATAAGGGAAACACGAAAGGCCAAGTTGTGGATTAGGACAGGACATACTTGAATATGTATCAAGGAAAAATAAGAATAACATTAAAAGTGAATGTATAATCAAAACAGTATGGTACTGGCATAGACAGTAATATAGATCAATGGAACATAGAGAATCCAGAAATAAACCCTCACTTATACGGTCAAATAATTTTTGATAGGTGTGATATAATACCATCCAATGGGAAAAGAACAATCTTTTTAATTTAACAAATGGTCTGGTAAAAGTGAATATATACATGGAAACAAGTAAAATTAGACCCATACATTATACCATATGTAAAAATTTATTCAAAATATATCTAAGACCTAAATATAAGATCTTCTTCCTAGAAGAAGAAATAAGTGAAAATCTTCACAGCACTAGATTCAGCAATGATTTATTAGATAGGATACCAAAGGCACAGACCACAAAGAAAAAAATAGACAAATTGGGCTTCATGAAAATTAATAGCTATTGTGTATCAAAAGACACCATCAACAGAGTAAAAAGGCAACTTACAGAATGGGAGAAAATATTTGCAAATCATCCTATATAATAAAGAGCTAATGTGCAAATGGTCCTTGTGCCCTAGTGCCCTCATGCCAGGGCCAGAGACCTGAGGCCAGGCCGGACTGCCAGCGCACCACTCCCCCCCGCCGGGTCACCCCCCCACCCCTGCTCCCCAAAGCACTGAGCCAGCAATCCGAGGCTGTGCCCCCCCACCCATCAGGACTTGATGGGGGACCTGAGGCTGCATCTCCCCTGCCCTGTAGGCTTGACAAGGGTGGGGCCAACCAAATCTGGGTCTCCAGCGATTGTGAGGCACTCCTGGGTGGGCAGGGACTTGACTCTGGGTCCCAAATCGTGCCCCAGACTCTGGCAGGAGGGAGATTTTCATATACATTTTACTAATTTTCTTTCATCTCTGACACTTCTATTATAGAGAAAGGACAAATAGCAATATTAAAATATTTGCTCTAATTAATTCCCTTTTAAAGTGCATGAATTTCATGCACTGGGCCACTAGGCTATATAATAAAAGCCCAGTGACTATTATGGCAGAACGACAAGAATGAATGGTCACTATGATACACACTGATCACCAGGGGGCAGATGGTCAATGCAGGAGTTGCCCCCTGGTGGTCAGTATGCTACCACAGCAGGAATGCCACTCGGCCAGAAGCAGGCCTCATGGCTGGTGAGCGCAGCAGGGGTGGCAGGAGTGTGGTGGTATCTCATTGTGGTTTTAACTTGCATTTCCCTAATGATTAGTGGTGCTGAGTATTGTGTTGTATGTATATTTAGCCATTTATATATCATCCTTGGAGAAATGTCTATTTAAATCCTTTGCCCATTATTTAGTTGGGTTGATTGTTTCTTTTTGTTAAATTGTAGCTATTCTCTGTAGCCTCTCCCACCTCCATGGCAGCGCTAAGGAGCAGCAAGCCAAGCTGTAAGGATCAAGCAGGTGGGCAGTTAGGAGTGAGGGATCCCAGATTGTAAGAGAACTCAGGCCAGGCTGAGGGACATCTCTCATCCCTTTGCACAAATTTTATGCATTGGGCCTCTTAGTATATTTCATAAAGGATCAATATCCAGAATATACAGAGAATAGCTACAATTTAACAAAAAGAAACAATCAACCCAACTAAAAAATGGGCAAAGGATTTAAATAGACATTTCTCCAAGGATGATATATGAATAGCTAAATATACATACAACACAATACTCAGCACCACTAATCATCAGGGAAATGCAAGTTAAAACCACAATGAGATACCACCACACACCTGTTAGAATATCCACTTCAAAAAAAAGAAAGGAAGGAAGAAAAAGAGGGAAGGAGAGAGCGAGAAAGGAAGGAAGAAAGGTAGAAAGGAAATAAATAACAAGTATTAGTGAGAATGTGAAGAAATTGGAAACTATGTGCATTGTTGGTGGGAATGCAACATGGCACAGACATTATGGAAAACAGTATGACTGACAAGCATGGTTATGCTACATAGAAAATCTATCCTTTATAATCAAAGGACAATAAAGAGCTTCACAGATAAGAAAAAGCTAAAGGAGTTAATTATTGCCAAACCAGTATTATAAGAAACTAGAGGCCAGGTGCACAACATTCATGTACTGAAGGGTGGGGAGGGAAGTCCCTCAGTCCAGCCTCCACCCTCTTGCCGTCTGGGATCCCTTGGGGGATATCTGCCATCCAGTTTAGGCCCGCTCTACAGGGAGAGGGCCTAAGCTGGCAGGTGGACATTCCCTGAGGGGTCCTTAGTGCTGCCATGGAAGAGGGAGAGGCTTCCTCTACTGCCATTGTGAGTCTGGCTTCTAGCTGAGTAGTGCTCCCCTATGGGAGCTCACTGACTACCAGGTGGCAGCTCCTACAACCAAGTTTACTCTCCCAAGCAAAGCTATCATTTAGAATTGAAGGACAGATAAAGAGCTTCCCAGACAAGAAAAAGTTAAGGAACTTCATTACCAATAAACTAGTCTTATAGGAAATGTTAAAGAAACTTATAGAGAGATTCCAAATGGCTTCAGAGTAGGTGCAAACTCCACTTACCTGCTTCCGGTAAAAACAGGATTTATATCTAATTATAAAGCAATTAACCTGAATGATCAACAAGGATTTACAAAAAAAAAAGCCACATAGAGACTGGTAAGAAGCGCAAAGACCCAAAGAGAGCTGGAGCCCACAACTACATACAACAGCTGAGAAGCCACAGGTATCTTGGCTACAAAACTCTCTCCTTCCAGGTGTGAGAAGTATCAACCCCACACATAGATCCCCAACCCAGAGCAACAGAGACAGGAAGAGGATCCCACAGAGCATCTGGTGGTGAAAATCAGTGAGGATTCAGCCCACCTGGGAAAAAAGGGAGTCAGCTAGAGACCCAGATGCCAGTCTTGCAGGGTCCAGCACTCCTATTGTCACAGCACCAGCCTGGTCCTCCAGCTAGTGAGGACAGCACTCTGTCATGAGCAGGTCCTGCAGAGGGGTCTGCTGGCTGCAGTCAGTGGGGACCTTTGGGGAGCTCTTTTTCTGGAGAAGTTCTTGGTGTAGATTCAGACAGTGATTGAACTGTGTAACTTTAAAAAGGTGACCATTTCTTCCCACAACTGGCACATCCCACCCCACCTGTTGAATCACTAGTATGCCCTCCCACTTCTGGCACTACCCTGTTGAGTTCAGTCTCCCAGGGGGATCTGAGGGCTGTGCAGAGTTGGGACTTTCAAAAGGTCTCCCAGGGAGACATTTTTCCAGGAAACAGAAGGGCTGGTGCTAGGTTGTGTGTAGCTACATAGTGGCAGGAGGGGGGAAAGAGCAGGCACGAGGGTGGGGGGCATGCCTATCTCCCTTGGGAGCTCAGCCCCACCCTATCGTGGAAGTGGGAAGAAGTGCTCATGCCCCTCCTATAGGCTTTCCAGCAACACTCCCAACAGGAAAATAAATGAGCCCTCCCAAATCCCAGTGGCCTCACCCCACTGAGCTCACTTCTCAGAGCTGGCACATTCAGGGTGTGTCTCCCTCAGAGGCCATTGTCTAGTACCAGGATGAAGTCCTTGGCCTCCCTCTATGGGAGACTTTTGATATGCTCTCCAGAGCCCTGGTGGCTCTATGCTATTGAGTTTGCTTCTGCAGAGGGGATGACTAGCTACACTCAACCTAAAACTATGTTGTGCTCCTCCTGAGGAAGTCAGACTTGGAGACGCTAGCAGAGACTTGCGGTTTGGCTCTGGAGTAGGGGACTCCCTCATTGAGTGCCTGACTATGTGGCTTCCAAGTAGGGGACCACTAGCCCTGTCCTGATCACAGTTACCCGTAATACCCTATCAAGCTTGTGACCTGTGGAAGGTCTGGGTGTTGAGGCCAGCCAGGGCCCACTCTACAGTCTTGCTTTGAAAAGCTCTGGAAGAAGACCTGGCAACACCTGGAGGAAGCGGTGGTGGAAGGAGAGAAGCTGACATATGGAAACAGACTTCAGGGAGCCTAAGACCTTTTATAGATCTGCCCCCAGCTCTAAGCTGGAGAAAGGTAACCCTTGTACACAGATTGGCCCCTCCAAGCACAAGCAGGCCCAGTAGATGCAGACACAAATAGTAAATATCATGGTCACTAAAAATTGGTAGCCCAAGGCCGGTTACACACATCTGACATCAACCTGTACCTGATCCCTGCCCAAGTAAAATCAGAACCAACAGAACCAGTGGTGGGCTTTAGACAACACCAGAACTCGACCCAACTAGCCACACAAACAGCACACCCAAAGGGGAATTCTGGCAGGTACCAGACAGTTCACCTTGGGGATCAGCTCCTGCACAATGACTCAAATAGTCAGCCACCCTGAAGGGTTAACTCCACACAAGAAAGAATCAACAGAATTCAAGACTCAATTACAACAGGAGGGTGCACATAACCAACAAGGAACATTCCAGGAGCCAGGTTATCTGGAAGTTTATGCTACTATGCCCAACAAGACATCTACATCATAAAGCCATCATAACAGTTTGGGTGTCATAGCAGATCTATCTAATACAGTGGAACCTATGTTCTTGAACTTAATTCATTCTGGAAGGCTGTTTGAGAAGCAATTTGTTCAAAAATTGAATCATTTTTTTCTCATTAGAAATAATGTAAATTGAATTAATCCATTCCAGACCCTTAAAATAAGGGGGCTCACAAAATCACACAGGAAACATTCCTGGGGCATCCAGTTCAGGTAACCAGGGAGATTATGCCTTTCTTATATACAGTTCATGCCTAATGTACTATTTAATCTAACACGTCTTTTCTTATATTTTTCACACCACCCCCTACTAGCTTTAAAGGAATCACTTTTAGGCTTGTACCAGGGTTGTCTTTTAGGTCAACAAGCAGCCTCTTTGTTTTTTCACATATCATTGCCTCTGAAATGCTGTTGCTGGCTAACTGCTTTTTGTTTACCCAAATGAACAAGTTTTCTTACCTACCCAATTGCCTGTTATCACTGTTTCTTTCACACCCTTAGAAACATTAGCACTCTTGATGGGCTCTTTGTGTTTTAAAATTGTGCTAATTGATTGATTTCACCAGAAACAAGAGCATTATCTCCTTTGTTTGTTATCTCAGAGACACTTTCTGTCATGCTGAGGTATCAGCATGAAAGGGTTGTCAGGTCCTAACTCAAAGTTTGATTCAACAACTGAGACTTTTTTTCTGTGAACAACTTGGTGGAGAACTAAACTGTTCAAGATGGGAGATGTTCAAGAAATAAGATTTGACTGCACACAGAGACACAATGGAGAGACCTAAGAAATATGCCTCAAATGAAAGAACAAGAGAAATCCCCAGAAAAGGAATCAAATGAAATGGAAACAACCAAGATATCAGATGCAGAGTCTAAAATAATGGTTATAAGGATGCTCAATAATCTTAACAGAAGAATGGATGATTTCAGTGAGGACTTAAACAAAGAGAAGGTAAACATTAAAAAGGACATAGGAACCATAAAAAAAAGTCAGAAATGAAAAATACAATATCTTAAATGAAAGATACACAAGATGGAATCAACAGCACTTGGGTGAAGCAGAGAATCAAATCAGTGATTTAGAAAACAAGATAACAGTAAGCACCCAAGCAGAGCATCAAAAAGAAAACAGAATTACAAAAATGAGGAGAGTCTAAGGGACTTCTGGGACAACATCAAGGGTAACAACATCCGTATTATAGGTGTACCAGTAGGAGTATAGGAGATTTTACCTTCAACCAGGCATGTACCATTGACCAGAATGAAACCCAAGACCCTTCAGTCTGAAGTCCGACACTCTGTCCACTGAGCCAAACCGGCTGGGCTAATATTCAAAATTTATAAAGAATTAAGACAGCTCAGCACTCAATAATTAAATAATCCAATTAAAAAATGGGCAGAAAACCTGAATAGACACTTCTCCAAAAAGGATATACAAATGGCTAAGAGACATATGAATAAATGCTCAAATTCACTAATTATCAGAGAGATGCAAATTAAAATGACAATGAGATACCACCTCACACCTGTCAGAATGGCTACCATCAATAAATCAACAAATAACAAGTGTTGGCAAGGATGTGGAGAAAAGAGAACTCTACTGTTTTCCTGGTGGGAATGCAGATTGGTACACCCACTATGGAAAATAGTGTGAAGTTTCCTCAAAATTTGAGAGATAAAAATCACATAGTCATATCAATTGATGCAGAAAAATCATTTGACAAAAATCCTTTATTAATAAAAACTCTCAACAAGATGGAAATAGAAGGACCATACTTCAACATAAAAGCCATATATGATAAACCCACAGCTAACATCATACTCAATGGGCAAAAACTAAAACCATTTCCCCTAAGAACAGGAACAAGACAGGGATACCCACTGTAGCCACTTCAGTTCGACATAGTACTGGAAGTAATAGCCATTGCAATTAGACAAGATGAAGAAATAAAAGGCATCCAAATTGGAAAAGAAGAAGTAAAGCTGTCCTTATTTGCAGATGATATGATACTGTACATAAAAAACCCAAAAGACTCCTTCAAAAAACTAATAGACTTAATAAATGAATTCAGCAATGTAGCAGGATATAAAATTAATGCCAAGAAATCTATGGCATTTCAATGCACCAATAGTGCACTTACAGAAAGAGAGACTAAAAAAGCAATCCCATTTACCATTGCACCAAAAAAATTAAGATACCTAGCAATAAATTTAACTAAGGAGGTAAAAGATAGGATACTGAAAAAAGAGATAGAGGAAGACGTAAACAGATGGAGGAGCATAACATGCTCATGAATTGGGAGAATCAACATCATCAAAATGTTCATTCTACCCAAAGCAATATACCGATTCAATGCACTCCCCATTAAAATACTTACAGCATATTTCAGAGACCTAGAAAGAACTCTCTAAAGATTCAGCTGGAACAAAAAAGACTGCGAATAGCCATTCCAATCCTGAGGAAAAAGAATAAAGTAGGTGGGATTTCAATACCAGATTTCAAGCTGTATTACAAAGCCACTGTTCTCAAAACAGCCAGGTACTGGCATAAGAACAAACATATGGGCCAATGGAATAGAATAAAGAATCCAGATATTGACCCAAACCACTATGCTCAATTAATATTTGACAAAGAAGGTATGAACATACAATGGAGTCAAGACAGTCTCTTCAATAAATGGTGTTGAGAAAATTGGACAGATACATGCAAAAAAATGTATCCACCAACTCACACCATACACAAAAATAAACTCAAAATGGATACAGGACTTAAACATAAAATGGGGAACGATAAAAATACTAGAGGAATCCACAAGCAGCAAAATCTCAGACATATGCTGAAGGAACATCTTCACTGATACTGCCCGTAGGGCAATGGAAGCTAAGAGAAAATAAACAAATGGGACTACATCAAAATAAAAGGCTTTTTCACAGCAAAAGAAACCATCAACAAAACAACAAGAAAGCCCACTGTATGGAAGAACGTATTTGCAAATGTTATCACTGATGAAGATTTAATCTCCAACATCTACAGGCAACTTATACAACTTAATAAAAGGAAGATAAATGATCCAATTAAAAATGGGTAACGAACCTAAATAGAGTCTTTTCGAAAGAAGACAAAAGGAAGGCCAAGATATACATGAAAATGTGCTCAAAGTCATTAATTATCTGAGAGATACAAATCAAAACGACAATGCGATACCATCTCACACCTGTCAGAATGGCAATCATCAACAAATCAATAAATGACAGGTGTTGGCAAGGATGCGGAGAAAAAGAAATCCTTGTGCACTGCTGGTGGGAATGCAGACTGGTGCAGCCACTGTGGAGAACAGTATGGAGTTTTCTCAAAAAACTAAAAAATGGCACTCCCATTTGACCCAGTAATCACACTCCTACGAATATATACTAAGAAACTAAAAACACCATTCAGAAAGGAGATATGCACCCCTATGTTCATAGCAGCACAATTTACAATTACTAAGATTTGGAAAGAGCCTACGTGCCTGTTAGCAGATGACTGGATCAGAAAACTATGATACATCTACATAATGGAATACTATGCTGTCATAAAAAAGGAATTCTTACCATTTGCAGCAACCTGATGGAACTGGAGAGCATTATGCTAAGTGAAATAAGCCAGTCAATGAACGAAAAATACCACATAATCTCACTCATTTATGGATAATAAAGAACATTATAAACTGATGAACAAAAAGATAGATACAGAGGCAGTAAAGTATCAAACAGACTGTCAAATTACATTGGGAAGGTTAGGAAGAAGTGGGGTAGATAAGAGATCAACCAAAGGACTTGTGTGCATGCATATAAGCATAACCAATGGATACAAGACACTAGGGGATGAGGGCATGCATGGGAATGGGGAAGATATGTACACATGTAATACATTAATTAAAATTTTTTTTAAAAAAAGATAAAACCAAACCTACCTAAACTACCTGGTAACATCCATAAACAGTGAATATTCTATTATGCTAAAAAACATACAAAAAAAATAAAAAAGCTGTGGAATATTTACATAATGGAATACTACTTGGCCATGGATAAAAAAAGGAATCTTACCTTTTGCAACGGCATAGATGGACCTGGAGATTATTTTGCTAAGTAAAATAAGCCAGTCAGAGAAGGACAAATACCATATGATCTCACTCATATGTGAAATATAATGAACAAAATAAGCTGGCAAACAAAACAGAAACAGAGAAATGGATACATGAAACAGACTGACAGCTGTCAGAAGGGAGGGAGTTTAGATATGGATAAAAGAAGGTGAAGGGATTAAAAACTAAAATTTAAAAATCATACTGTAGAACTTCAAAACAACAAAATAAACAAACAAACAAAATAGAAACAGACTCAGATACAGAGAACAAAGTAATGGTTGCCAAGAGGATAGTGGGATTAGTATAGTTGAGTAAAAAGATGAGGAGATTAAGAAGCACAAATTGGGCCCTGGCTAGTATTGCTCAGTTGGTTGGAGCATAATCCCGTACACTGCAAGGTTGTGGATTTAATTCCCATTGTGAGTTTGATCCCGTTTGCGTCATTTATGGGAGGCAACCAGTCCATGTTTCTTTCTCTCTTTCTCTCCCCCTTATCTCTCTCTAAATGTGATGTACTCAACTCCTAGTAGAGGGTATGCAGGAGGATTAAGAAAAAAAGAAGTAGAAATTGATAATTATTGAACAGTCACAGGGTTGTAAATTATAGCAGAGTCAATAATAGTGTAATGCCTCTGTATGGAGCCAAATGGATACTTGAAATATCAGGAAAACCACTTTGTAGAGTATATGATTATCTAAGCACTATGCTGTATACTTGAATCTAATATAGAATAATATTGAATATAAACTGTTATTAAAATTATTTTAATTTTAAAAATGATTTAAAAGAAGTATAGCCCTAGCCAGTTTGACTCAGTGGATACAGTGTCAGCCTGCAGACTGAAAGGTCCCAGGTTCGATGCTGGTCAAGAACAAATGCCCAAGCTGCAGGCTCAATTCCCAGTAGAAGGCATGCAAGAGGCAGCCAATCCATGATTCTCTCTCATCATTGATGTTTCTATCTATCTCTCCCTTTCCCTTCCTCTCTGAATTCAATAAAAATATATATTAAAAAATAAAATAAAGGAAGTACAAATTGGTAGTTACAAACTAGTCATATCATTATAACTATAGAATAGGGAACATGATCAATAATATTGTAATAATTATTTATGGGTATAAAATGGGTACTAGATTTATCGAGTGGTCACTTTGTATACTACATAAATGTCTAATTATTATGTTGTACACCTGAATAACTTGTTATGTTAACTGTAATTTAAAAATAAAAAAAATATTTATAAAAAAGAAAGAAAACAATATGGAAGTTCCTCAAAAAAATACAGAATTATCGTAAGATTGAGCAATCCCACTTTTACATATATGCTCAAAAGAATTGAAAGCAGAGTCTCAAAAGGATATCTGTATACCCATGTTCATAGCAGCATTATTCATAATAGCTAAAATGTGAACTCAACACTCAACACAACATAAAAAGCATGAAGATTTTGACACATGGTATCACATAGATGAATCTTGACATTATGCTAAGTGAAGTAAGCCAGAGAGAAAGAGATTGGTTGCCTCCTGAAGATGCTTTGACTGGGGCCAGGGATTAAACTTGCAACTCAAGTATTCGCCCTTGATTGAGCCCTTGACCAGGAATTGAACCCGACACCATAATAGCTACTACTGTATGATTTCACTTATATGCAGTAGATAGAATAGTTAAAATTATAAAAACAGAAAATAGAATGATGGTTTCCAGGGGCTCAGGAAAGGGGTAAATAATGTAGTATTTAATGAATTCAGTGTTTCAGCTTTTCAAGATAAAAAGAGTTCTTGAGGTAGATGGTGTCAAGGGTTGCCCAACAATGTGAATGTACTTACCACCACTGAATTAGACATTTAAAATGACTAAAACAGTAAATTTTGTCATGTGCACTTTACCACAATAAAGAATTCTTAAAAAAAAGAAGTGGACATAAGACTTTAGGACCTTGGGTTTTATATAGTGAAAAAGAAACCTTAAGGATCTCTTTAAAGACATAAAACTGTGGCCAGTGTTTCACAGTGGTTGGAGAATTGGCCCAGGCACCAAATGGTGTCGGGTTCAAGTTTAATCCCTGGCCCCAGTCAAAAAGCATCTTCAGGAGGCAACCAATCCCTCTCTCTCTCTCTCTCTCTCTCTCTCTCTCTCTCTCTCTCTCTCTCTCTTCCTCACTCCCTCCCTCTCTAAAAAATTAATGGAAAAAATATCCTGTGGGATTAACAAAAGGAAAAAAAAAGACATAAAATTTACATAACAACTATAATATACAAAATAGCCTTTGGAACCTTGGGGCTATAAGGGTGGTATATCTTTTTAATGAGTTTCCTATCCCTAGCCTGAGTATTAAAACACAAAAGATGATGACAGTGACAGCTGCCTTGGAAAGAGGACTGGTTGGTGAGCCTTTAAGGTATTATTGGTACAATGGGGTGCTAATGCTATAGTCAAGTCTGCTACTATTCCTTGGAAAGGGCTGGTTCTAGAAATTGTTCTTTTCTTTTATCCAGTTCATCAAAAGGAATTCTTATATCAACCTTGATATTGGATCATGATAACATTAAGAAACTACTTTCTAAGGTACTTTGTCAAAACCTACCTAGCAGCCCAGCATCGCTCTAAAGTGGCCAGTGCCTGAGAGCATTGGAAACTACATGTTTAATTCTTCACTCATCTTTTCTTTTCACATAGATCATATTCCTTCCCAGGCAGCAGACATATAAATTTCATTTTAGTTTTATTTGTCAAATATATCCTACAGTCAGTTCTCATAGTTATTTTCTTAAATGGAACAAAGTTTGAGAAGAGTTTACTCTGCACATACTACAGAGAAGGTTCTTTGCATTTTTTTGAAATTCAACAATATGCATAATGATATGATTATTAGTCTTATATTGTTTTTAAAATTATCTATAGCTTACCTACTCTTTTACCTGCTGCTGCATTATTTCCATTCATTCCAATACCACGGGCAGACTACAATAAAAACAGAAAATATCTGTTTGTGAATTAATGGAGAACAGAATTAAAGATCACCAAGCATGGAATGCTTGTACTTTATTACAAAAATGCTGTTGGACTTTCATTTAAAATTATGTAACTAAATATATGTAATAAATAAATAAATAAATAAATAAATAGGCCGGTTTGGCTCAGTGGTTAGAGCATCAGCCTGCGGACTGAAGGGTCCCAGGTTCAATTCCGATCAAGGGCATGTGCCTTGGTTGGGGGCACATCCTCGGTGGAGGGCATGCAGGAGGCGGCTGATCGATGTCTCTCTCTCATCGATGTCTCTCTCTCATCGATATTTCTGGCTCTCTGTCCCACTCTCTTCCTCTCTGTAAAAATTCAATAAAATATATGTAAAAAATAAATAAATAAAATTATCTAACTACATTTTAATTAAATTAACTTGGAACCTGATTCTCACATCCAGCAATATTGTACTTATTACTTATGTTTAAAAGTGTATAATTTAATGACTCAAATAAAAGTTTTTATTTGAGGAAAAATTAATAAGAACAGCATTTAAAAATACAGTATTTCTCCCCTCTGCCCATCCATGATTTTGCCTGCCAGTTTCAGTTACCTAAAGTTAACCAATATTTAGTCTGAAAATATTAAATGGAAAATTCCAATAACAAACAATTCATAAATCTTAAATTGCATGAGAAGCAGAAATCTCACTTTATCCTGCCCAGGATGTGAATCATCATTTTGTCCAGAATATCCAAACTTAGTTGATCTCATGTGGGCATTATATCATCTCACATATCACAAGAAGAAGGGTGAGCCCAATACAATAAAATATTTTAAGAGAGAGAAAAATCATGTTCATATAACTTTTATTACAGTATATTGTCATAATTATTCTATTTTATTAGTTATTGTTGTTAATATCTTACTATGCCTAAATTATAAATTAAACTTTAGCACAAATATGTATATATAGGAAAAACATAGTATGTATAGAGTTTGGTATTACCATGGTTTCAGATATCCACTGTAGGTATTGAAACATATCCCCCACACCTTGGAGGGGAGGGGGCAGGGAACTACTGTAATATGTTGTCTACACAAAATTATTTTAAAGTTACAGTTTGCAATTTAGGACTAGAAAATTACTTAAAATCACCTATCAAAAAGATTTTCTACGAAGTAGATAAAGAAACTAGTGAAAGAAGTCAACCTTAGGCCTCCCTATTTATGTAAACAAAAAATAAACTTTAAATATGTTGAATCATTACAAGGACAACTACTAGAACATATTGAAAAACATATACTTACTAGATAAAAATCTGTAGATTCTAACTGGGGAGAACTTTTCCTAATGCATTCTTCCTGAAAATGCTGGAGGTTTGTAGACAGCCCAATTCCAGAGGTCCGAAGCCTACCTACCCCACGTGTGCTCTGTAACCCGTCTCTGCTTGCGCTCCGGGCCAGCGAAGCAAGAAAACCTATATTATTTACACAACCAACAGGCTCTTTGGAAGCCTTGTTAGCCATTTCTGTGATATCCCGAGCCTCAACTTTAGAAATAATATCAGATCTTTTCCCAGGTGAATCTACTTTCACAGCTCGAAAGCGAGTAGTCCTAGAGAAAGAAGAGTCAGTTATATTTCGAACATCCAATGACCGGAGCACATTTTGTGAAGCAGAAGACTGGAGATTCCGAGACTCAAAACATTTTGACTGTCTCTGTGGCTTCACCAGAGAATGATGGAGTGACATTGGTGTAGAACAGTGAAGAGGTGACAAGTGTCTGCTCTTGTGAGGACTCAATTCACGGTTGTTGAGAACTGTAGTCTCTACTGATTCACCACTCAACATTCTTGCAACATGTTTAAGATGCTGCTCTGTAGCTTTCAACCCTTTGTCAGGATTTACCTTCCGTGTGCCTTCTAAGCCACTGCTCTGTTCATCAATATTTCCTTCTGAAAACAAAGGAAACGAACCCACTTCAGGTAGAAGTGATTTTTCAGTTACACACTCTTCAGAACCTGGAAATAAAACAGTGTCATCCTCATTATTAGATGACAAATTTCCTGAAAAGTGCTTTGTCCGCCTTGGCAGGGATGGTCCAAGATGGAGCACAGAATCAGCAAACTCTTTGTTGTTTTCCAACTCCACATGGGTTATCTGAGGTGACAGTTTGGTGCTACCATTGGAATGAGGCAGTGTGTTACTCTCCCAGTTATCATCTTCCTTCAGGAAATCACCAGTTATAGATGATATGGGTCTATCAGCAGAGGGCAGGGCTGTCAAACATGCATTGCTGGATGTTTCAGGCAGACAGGCATTCCCAGGAGTAGGTAAACAAGACTGCCCAATGTGGGGGAGAACTCGTAACAATCTGTGCCGAGTAGCTGCCGTGGAACTACTAGAAGATCGAGGAGCTACAGGTGGTCGAGGTTTTACCTTGACAGCTTTCTTAGGCTAAAAGAAAAAGAGTGAATATATAATTCCTTTACATTAATTAATTATATTATCCATTTATATAATTCATTTCATGTACACATGAATAGAAATTAATAAAGGAAGGAAATGTTATTTGCTGTAACACATTGACATTTTGATTACCTTAATTTAAAATATTAAAATATTAAGCTTATGGTGAAAAAGAATTTTGCTATCTTCATTAAGTGTAATTTTCTGAGAATAATTTTATTTTCTCACTTCTAATTATCAGACCTTTGCTGTAAAGAAACATCATTGATTATATTAGATACTAGAGGCTCAGAGTACATAATTGTGTACTCAGGGGGCTCAACCTGGCCTGCGCCCTCTCACAGTCTGGGAGCCTTTGAGGGATGACCGACTGACAGTTTAGGCCTGCTCCCCCGCTCATCCTTAGCACTGCCCCGGAAGTGGAAGAGGCTCCCACCACAACCACCACCACCACTGCTCTGCTTGCCAGCTGTGAGCTTGGCTCAGGGCTTCTGGCTGAGTGGGGCTCCCCCTGTGGGAAAGCAATGAGCACCAGGGGGAAGCTCCTACATTGAGCATCTGTCCCCTGGTAGTGACCAGTGCGTGTCATAGCGACTGGTCATTCCATCACTTGGTCGATTTGCATATTAGCCTTTTATTATATTAAATGACATTGTTGACCTATTTTAGATCCCAAACAACTCTTACTAGTAAGATGAGTAAGTGGTTAGCAAGGTAGGTATTGAAGCAAAGAGTTAACAGAACTAAACTACTATTCTTGAAAAGCCCTGTTTACAATGCTGGTCCTTGGCTGGTTCTGAGAACTTGTATTGAAGAGGGTTCCCACCACCCTAAATGATAAGAGTGGCTCATTATGCTTAACCAGTTTGTGCAAACAATATGATTTATGCCAAACACCAGCTTTCCTTCTGGGAGTGTGTAATTTTGGAACATGCTAGGCAGAGGGTATCTACATAAACAGCCTCTAGTAAAACACCTGAGCACAGAGTCTCTAATGTGCCTCCCTAGTAGATAATATTTTACATGTGCTGACAAAACTGAATGATAGACGAATTAAGTGCATCCTATGAGACTCTACCGGGAAAGGATCTGGAAAGCTTGTGCCTGGTGTCCCTTTTCCCTTTGCCTGTTTTGCTTTGTACCCTTTCCTTGTAATAAATCTTAGCCATGAATACAACTATATGCTAGTCTTATGAGTCTTCCTAGCAAACCATTCAACCTGGGAGTGTGTATGAGTCCCTGATACAGTAGGTTTTAGATTTTAATAGAAGTATCACAACAATTCACAATGTTATAGATAAAGTCAAAAATTAAAGATGATATGAGTATCCAGATGGAGTGGAATAACTGATGACATACCAATATTTCCATCCTAGAAATATAAGAAAGGCTAGATAATTCAGTGGATACCACTTGAGGCAAGAAGTAAGGACCTAAAAATCCCAAGAAAAAAGAATATTGGAAACATATGCTGGCTCCTATAGCGACTTTTATCCTAGGACCATTGTCTTGCAAATTTTCAATTCTATACTCAGCACAATACTCTTCAAAAATAAAGGTGGCCTGGCTGGTGTGGCTCAATTGGTTGGAACATACACCAAAAGTTTGTGGTTTGATTCCTGGTCAGGAGGGTGCATACTTAGGTTGCACATGGGAATGCAACAGATTGATGTTTCTCATACCGATGTTTCTCTCTCTCTCTTTGACTCTTCTCCTCTCTGTAAAATCAATAAGCATGTCCTCGGGTGAGAAATAAATAAATAACTAAATACAGGTGTTGACTTCAGGACTGTAGAGATCAGTGGTGCTTGCCTAAATCTGAATTTCCCCATGAATTCTCCAAAAAACTATACAGATCAACAACATAAGCAAATAAAATCACCCATAAACCATACCTTCATCAAAACTAAAAAACAGACAAAATTAACTTAAAATTACCTTTAAGTAGGAAAATACTCAAATCCAGGAAACTCATCTATCTACAAAGCCTAGAGCTATGGTGAGAGTGTGGAACAAGATAGAACAGAAGAAAGAAAGGAGGGAAGAAGGGGATAGAGGGAGGAAAAAAGAGGGGGAAGGAAATGGAGGTGAGAAAAAACAGGTGTGGATAAACTACTGGCTACTGGAACAAATACAAAATAAACCAAAAAAGAGAAAACCTCAATTCATTATGAAAAATGCTAAAAGCAGCAGGTGTAATATCTAGAATACTAAAACACAGGATACCAGGAAATAAAAAGAAAGTGACTTAAAACGTTCCAGACCTGAGGAGATAGCTTCAAGAAGGCACTTCTGTAGCAAGAAGGGGTGAGCGGACAGGAAAAGGCACCAATTTAGCAGTTGAAGGTAAAGAAGGCAGCAGGAAAGTTGCAGAAAGAATCCTATACACACAAAAGGGCATCACAAAATTGTAAACACACCAACCCCACCTTTCAATAAACAGTGACATTGGTTTAAAAAACTGCATTTCACTATTCAGAGAGAAGAGTGTGTACTGAAATCAGTAATTTACTTTGCCACACAAAATCCTTACTTTGGCCCTAACTGAGCAGCTCAGTTGGTTGGAGCATCATCTGGTCCACCAAAAGGTTGTGGGTTCAATTCTCAGTCAGGGCATATACCTGAAATGCGGGTTTGATCCCCCCATCAAGGCGTGTCAAGAGGAAACCAGGCCATGTTTCTCATGCTGATGTTTGCTTCTCTCTCTCTCTCTCTCTCTCTCTCTCTCTCTCTCTCTCTCTCTCT
>JAAGEH010000021.1:6285517-6313656 GCA_011751065.1 Lasiurus cinereus
TCTCTCTCTCTCTCTCTCTCTCTCTCTCTCTCTCTCTCTCTCTCTCTCTCCCTCTCTCTCTCTCTCTCTAACATCAATAAACGGGAGAACCAAGATAGCAGTGTAGATAAAGGCCTGGACTCGCCTCCTCCCACAATTACATCAAAATTACAACTAAAATACAGAACAACCATCATTAAGAACAGACTGAAAGCTGGCTGAATGGAAGTCCTACAACTCGAGAAGTAAAGAGAGCACAGGGAGACTGGTAGGAGGGTGGAGGCGTGGAATGGGCTGGTCTGGCACACGCTTTCTTAATTGGGAGGGATATCTTCGCTGTGGAGGCTGCCCATGAGTAGCAAGGGGTCTCAGCCCCACACTAGACCCCCAACCCAGGAATCCAGAACTGGGGAGAAAAGTACCCATAACTTTGAGCTGTAAAAACCAGTGGGAATTGTGGCTGAGTGACATGGAGGCTGCTGGAGACCAGGTGTTTCTCTTAAAGGGCCGGCACATAAATTTACTTGGACTTGATCCCTCTGAGCTCCAGCACAAGGCAGCTTTGGGGGTCTCAGACACTACAGGGAGGAAACGGATTGTATGGTATCGGGGCAGGAACTCGGGGACAGTTTTCTCCCAGACGAGGGTGCTCACAGGAGTCACTGTTCCTGTGCTGGGACCTCCCTGTCTCAGGCTGACCAGCAGCCATATATGAGTCTTCATCAGCCAGGCTCACACTTTTGCTCCACCCTAGGAATTCCCTGAGACCCTGCCCTGTAGGGTTATAGGGTTAAGCTTCAGACTGACCTGCTGGCAAAACTGCAAATAAGTCCCAGCTTAGAAGGCACAGACCCCTTAGCATAATTAAGTTTTACCTTATCACACTCCCTAGATCCTTCCTGGGTAGCTGTGGGAGGTGCAGCAAGTGCTGCCAAAACAAGGTGAAACTCACAAGAACATTGTAACTATGGTGACCACTACCTTGTTTACCTCTGACTATAAAATACAGCATCAGTTTATAGTCTGGATCTGTTCTGTGGTCTCAGCCAGGCACAGAAGGTCCACCTAGACCCAGCTTATTCTCTTTGTTTATCTTTTCTTCATCCTTTGCCGGCTGCCCTCAGGCTTGCCAAACCCTTGGCTGTGCTTACCGCCCCATCTAATTTGCAGCCCCAACCAAGCCATTTACAGCAGCTTTTCCATATCCTGGCTCAGGCTTCACTTTGCTGAAACAAGCTGCAGCTGGATCAGCATAGCCTAAACCCAGTAATAAAAGGCCCAAAACTGCTGAAACCGGTTTGGCTCAGTGGATAGTGTCGGCCTGCAGACTGAAAGATCCCAGGTTTGATTCCAGTCAAGGGCATGTACCTCAGTTGCAGACTCATCCCCAGTAGGGGGTGTGCAGGAGGCAGCTGATTGATGTTTCTCTCTCACCGATATTTCTAATTCTCTATCCTTCTCCCTTCCTCTCTGTAAAAAATCAATAAAATATATATTTTTAAAAAAAGAAATAAAAGGCCCAAAAACCAGCACTAGCACCTGCCTGCCTTGCTTCACAGCTGGGTCCTGCTTGGCATTTCCAAACCCAATACAAATAGCAAGCATCTGCAAATCTCTCTGTAGCACCTGTCAGGTGGCCTCAGGCAGTGGCTGACTGTGGACCTCACTGGAGGCCCTAGAGCCAGTGCACCCTGTGAACAGCTTAGACTATAACAGATTACAACTTTACACATCCATGAGTGACACTCAAGAGCTAGACTCAGTGAGCAACCACTAACAGAACTAAAGGAAGAAACTGAAAAAAACACAATGATAGTAGGGCACCCAAATATCCCACATTTATGGATATACCAGTAGCATCCAAACAAAAGTGAATAAAGAAATATTGGTTTTAAATGACACATTAGATTAAATTAATATAATCAGCATATACAGAGCCTTTCATCCCCACACACAGATTATACATTCTTTTCCAGTGCAAATGGAACAGTCTTAAGGATGTACAGTATTCTGCAACACAAAAAGTAACCTCATCAAATTTAAAAGGATGGAAATCATACCAAGAATGTTCTCTGATCACAATACCTTGAAATTAGAAATCATCTGGGGAAAAAGTGGAAAAATCCAAAAATATGTGAAGATTAAACAACATGCTACTGAAAAATGACTAAGTCAAAGAAAGAACAGGAGAGATCAGCCCTAGCCAATGTTGCTTGGTGGTTAGAGTGTCAGTCCTGAAAACTAAGAGTCATTAGTTCACATCCCTATGTTCATAGCAGCACAATTCACCATAGCTAAGATGTGGAAACAGCCTAAGTGCCCATCAGCAGATGAGTGGATTAAAAAACTGTGGTACATCTGCACAATGGAATGCTATGCTGCAGTAAAAAGGAAGTTCTTAACCATTTGTAACAACATGTATGGAAATGGAGAATATTATGCTAAGTGAAATAAGCCAGGCAATGAAAGTAAAATACCACATGATCTCACTCATTTATGGAATACAATGAACAACATAAACTGATGAACATAAAGAGATCCAGAGACAGAGAAACATTGATCAGAATGTCAAACCTCAGAGGAGGTAGAGGAGGATGGGAGTAAAGGGAAGAGATCAACCAAAGGACTTGTATGTATGCATATAAGCCTAACCAATGGACACAGACAACAGAAAGGTGAGAGCATGAGTGGAGGGGTTTGAGGAGTAATAGGGGATAAGGACACATGTAATACCTTAATTAATAAGGAATTTTTTAAAAATAAAATATGAAAAAAAAGAGTCATGAGTTCAATTCTTGGTCAAGGGCACATATATGGGTTGCAAGTTCAATCCCCACTCTAGTCAGGATACATGCAGGTGGCAACCAATTGATGTTTCTCTCTCACATCAATATCTCTCTCTCTTTCTCGCTCTTTCTCTCTCTCCCTCCCCCCTCCATTCCCTGCTCCCTCCCTCCCACTCTCTAAAAATCACTAGAAAAAAAGTATCTTCTGGTTAGGATTAGGAAAACAAAAAAACAAAACAAAAAAGGTGAGATCAAATGATACATATACAACTGAGAATGACAACATGACTTTTGGAGTGCAGCAAACGTGATAGTAAAAGGGAAGTTTATATCATTGCAGGTTTATCTTTAAAAAGCAAGAAAATTTTCAAATAAACAACCTAACATTATATCTTTTAAAAAAAACTAGAAAAAAAAGAACAAAAAGCAACCCAAAGCCAGTAGAAGGAAGGAAATAATAAAATTAGAGCAGAATTCAATAGATACCAAAAAGACAATATAAAATATTAATGTAACAAGTAATTGGTTTATTGAAAAGATTAATAAAAGAAATTTCTGGCTAGATTCACTAAGGAAAAGAGAGAAAATACTCAAATAAACAAAATCAGAAATACAAAATAAGTTACAGACTCCACAGATATACAAAGGATCATACAGAATACTATAAAAGATTATATGTCACCAAATTCAATAATATAGAAGAAATGAATAATTTATTTAAAATATGTAATCAAGAACTGGAATTAAGAACTAACATAAGAGTGGGAACAAAGTAAAAAATGATTCTAAAAGTTATATTTTCCACAAGTAAAAGTGAAACCATTTTTAAAATGGAAAAAGAGTAAAATAAATACATGATTTTAACTTAATAAGTGAAGTCAAAAGATATCTTTCAGAGATGAAAAATAATAAAGTAATAGGTAAATAAGGCAGATCAAGGCCATGATAAGTGATATTAATATAAAGTTGAACAATAGAAAAAGAAACAAAAGTCATCTAAAGGACCAAAAAGTATACACACACACACATATCCATACACACTAAAAAACAAGACCATAAATAAACTATAAATATAACAAAATAATAAGACTTTGAGACCAAATATAAAAGTCACACCAATAAATATCAAAGTGATTAATTAAGTTACCTATTTTTTTAAATTTCAAATTGGGTCACAAGCAAAAACCAACTCCACACTTTATGGAAAACACATACCTAAAACAAAGTATCTCAAAAGTTAATGGAGCCCTAGCTGGTTTGGCTCAGTGGATATAATGTCAGCTTGTGGACTGAAGGGTCCCAGGTTTGATTCCAGTCACGAGCACATTCCTGGATTGTGGATTTGATCCCACTACAAAGTGTGCAGGAGGAAGCCAATCAAAAATTCTCTCTTATCATTATGTGTCTAACTCTCTCCCTCTCCCCTCCTCTCAGAAATATATATATATATATTGAAGAATACAATAGAATGAATCAATAGCAGATTAGATAAAGCAAAGGGTGAAAATCAGGGATTTGAAAGACAAAGTAGCAGAAAACACCTAATCAGTGCAAAAAAAGAAAAAAATAATTTTTAAATGTGGATAGTTTAAGTGACCTCTGAGACAACAACAAGCGTAACAACATCCAAATCATAAGGATACCAGAAAGAGAACAGAGAGAGCAAGGGATTGAAAATTTACTTGAAAAAAATAATGACTGAAAATTTTCCTAATATAGTGAAGGAAAAAGACACATAAATCCACGAAGAATAGAAAGTCCCAAACAAGATGAACTCCAAGTGACCCACACCAGGACACATAATAATTAAAATGGCAAGGGTTAAAGGCAAAGAGAGAATCTTAACAGAAGGAAGAGAAAAGCAGTTAATAACAGAAATTTTGCAGGCCAGAGGAGATAGGCATAAAATATTCAAAATTATGAAAATCAAGGACCTATAACCAAGATTACTCTATCTAGAAAAGCTATCATTTAGAATTTAAGAACAGATAAAGAGCTTCTCAGACAAGAAAAAGCAAAAGAAATTCATCACCACCAAACCAGTAGTGCAAGACATGTTAAGGGTCTCTTTTGAGAAGAAGAAGGGGAAAAAAGGAAAAAATATGAATAATAAAAATGGCAATAGAGACATATCTACTAACAATCACTTTAAATGTAAATGGGTTAAGTGCTCCAACAAAAAGACAGAGAGTGGCTACATGGATAAGAAAACAAGACTCTTACATATACTGTCTACAAAGAACTCACTTCAGATTAAAAGACACACACAGATTGAAAATAAACGATTGGGATATTTTATGAAAATGGGAACAAACAGAAAAAAGTAGATTAACAATCCTTATACCAGACAAAGTAGATTTCAAGTCACAAGCTATAACAACAAAAGACAAAGAAGAACCCAGCAATTCCACTTCTGGGTATTTATCTGAAGAAACCCAAAACACTAAAATGTAAAAAAGACATGTACACCTAATCCTATATAATAAAAGCCTAATATGCTAAGCGTTCAGTCATCTGTTCAACCAATCAAAGCATAATATGCTAATGATATGCTAAGGCAGCTCAACTACTCGCTATGACGTGCACTGACCACCAGGGAGCAGATGCTCCGACCAGTTGATTAGCTTGCTCTTGGGGTCTGGCCAATCAGAAATGAGTGAGACAGGCCAGACATGTCCTGGAGCCCTCCTGTGTTCCCTTTCTGACTTGCCAACCTCTTGTCTACTTCTCCTGCCCTATAGTTGTGCACCTGTGGGGTCCCAAGGCCTGGCCTGCGCCCTCTCGAAATCTGGGACCCCTTAGAGGAGGTCAGAGAGCTGGTTTCGACCCAATCCTGCAGAACCTTTAGTACCATTATAATCAACCCAGTTATTAATTAATTAATTAACAGTAAAAAAGAAAAGGCCAGTTAATATAACCATGCCATTTGTGCCAGAAAACTGCAGTTTAACAAGCTCCAAGTCTGTTCTTCACAAATCTTGGGGGAAGGGACTGGATAAAGAATGAACAAATACTTGCCCAATAAGGTCTGAATGACACAGGAAAAGTGATTATCAGAAAACCAAGATGGCAGCATGGTATACACCTGTATGTGCTGCCTCTCACAACCACACCAAAACTACAACTAAAAGACAAAACGACTATCCCCCAGAACCACAGGAAAGCTGACGGAGTGGAAGTTCTACAACTAGAAGGAAAGAAAAAAGTGAATTGAGATCTGCGAGGACGTGCAGAGGCTCCGAAAGGCAGAGGTACAGAGATGCACGTGAATATGGCTGGTGTGCACTGCTTTTTTCAATTGCGAGGGAGTTACAAGTTCCTGACTGCTCTGAACTCCAGTTTCTGGCGAGATTCTGGGGCCCCAGACTCATACAGGGAGAAACTGGACTGTCAGCCATTGGGTTGGAAAGTGAGGGTGGCTTTCTCGCAGAGGTGCGCACTGGAATCATTGTTTACTGCGCTGAGGCATGGAACATGGGAGACGGGACACAGAACAGAACGTGGAAACACGGAGATGCAGAGAGGACTGACTGGCAGCCATCACTGTTTGCCATGCCCTAGAGTTTCCCTGAAACCCTGACCTGCCCCATTTACAAACCCACTGAACTTTGTGCAACAACTTTTGCATATGAATGGCCTGCCCTCTGGCAGCTTAACCTAACAAATTGCAACTGGGTCAGACAACTCCAAAACTTCCAAACTCCAAGAGGACAAATCTGCAGATCTCCCTGTAGCTCCTGTGGAGTGGCCTCAGACAGTAGCTGACTTGCACCTTGGAGATCCAGGAACCAGGGAATCTAGAGGTCACCAGATTTCAACTCCTAACATACATAAGTGACACACTCAAGAGGCAGACTCGGTGAGAAACAAAGCCCCACTGAAGCAAGTCCTGCCCCATAGGGGTGTCTCCAGCACAGCAGTTCTTCCATTACAGACACAGGGGTTCCTCATAGCCAACTGGCCTGGAGGACAATTCCTCCCAGTGTACCAATAGCAATCAAGGCTTAACTACAACAAGACTGTGTACCCAGCCCATAAAGGGATGCACCAAGAGTGTCCACCTCAGGTGATTGGGGAGGTGGAGCTACTGGGCCATGAAGGACAACTAGCATACAAAGCCACTCCATCAACACAGGGAAGCAGCCAAAATGCGGAGACCAAAAAGGATGTCACGAATGAAAGAAATGGAGGAAAGCAAAATATTGGACATAGAGTTCAAAACCCCAGTTTTAAGGTTACTCAAGAATCTTCTACCAATCGCCAAGAAACTTAGTGAGGCCTCCGAGAAACTTAGTGACACCTTCAAAGATCCTAATGAGAATACCAAAAAAATAGAAAAGGACCAGTCAGAAATTAAGCATACACTGTCTGAAATAAAGAATAATATACAGAAATCCAATAGCAGACTAGAGGGCCCCAGGAATCAAACCAAAGATCTGAAATATGAGGAAGCAAAAAACACCCAAAGAGAAAAACAAAAAGAAATAAGAGTTCAAAACTGTGAGGATAGTGTAAGGGGCCTCTAGAACAACTTCAAGAGTACCAACATTAGAATTATGTGGGTTCCAAAAGAAGAGAGACAAAAATATACTAAACACCTATTTGAAGAAATAATGCCTGAAAACTTCCTCCACTTGCTGAAAGAAATAGACTTACAAGTCCAGGAAGCACACAGAACCCTAAACAAAAGGAATCCAAAGAGGACCACACCAAGACACATCATAATTAAAATGCCAAAGGCAAAAGACAAAGAGAGAATCTTGAAAGCAGCAAGAGAAAAACAGTTAATTACCTACAAGGGAGCACCCATACGATTGTCAGCTGATTTCTCAACAGAAACTATACAGGCCAGATGGGAGTGGCAAGAAATATTCAAAGTGATGAATAGCAAGAACCTACAACCAAGAATACTCCACCCAGGAAAGCTATCAATTGAAGGGCAGATAAAGAGCTTCACAGATAAGAAAAATCTAAAGGAGTTCATCACCACCAAACCAGGATTATATGAAATAATGAAGGGCATTCTTTAAAAAGAGGAGGAAGAAGAAAAAGGTAAAGATAAAAATAATGAACAGAGAAACCAAGATTATGGCATAGGCAAATATCTAAACTGCTGCCTCGCACAACAATTTCAAAATTACAGCTAAAAGACAAAACAGACATCAGCCAGAACCACAGGAAAGCTGGCTAAGTGGAAATTCTACAATTAGAAGGAAAGAGAGTAGTTCATGGAGACTCAGAGAGGGTGCAAAAAGCTGAGGTACAGAGACACGCGTGTAGAGAGGATGGGCGGCAGAGTGCCTGGCTGGCTTCCTTTAGCGGGAGGGAGACTGAAACTAACTGCACTGAATCACAGTTCTGACTGCACTGAACCCCAGTACCAGAAGAGACTCATACAGGGGGAGCCTGGACTATCGTGTAAAGGGAGGGATGCTCGGAAACTTAGGTGAGCTGTGAAAGGCAGAGATCTGGAGGCACCCAAGGGCACACACAGAGGGCTGACTGCTGACTGTGCCACTGACTTTCCCTACCAGAAGGAAGACAGAACTTCCCAATGGCACTGAAATCCTGCTCCAACTACACTGAACCCCAGTTTTGGGCAAGACCCTGGGAACCCAGACTCATATGGGTCCCCAGAGCACAAAGAAACTCTGGGGAGCCATAAAGGCAGAGGTCTAGAAGCGCACACACCAGTTTGCACAGAGTGGGCTGCAGTGATTACCAAGGGACACTGAGAACCAAGGAGCCACGTAGAGGGAGACTGATAGGAAGCCATGGCTGTCTCTACTCAGTCCTGAGACTCCACCCCATCTAAACTGAACACAGAGGCTTTTGCAATTGTGCAAATCTTGTATCATAAGGCTGACTCCAGGACAGAAGTTCTCCCAGTGTAGACAAAGCTGATCATTACAACCAATTGGCTTGGAGGTCAATCCTGCCCCCCTGCTCCCAGTGATACCAACAACAATCAAGACTTAACTACAACAAGCCTGTACCCACAGTCCACAAAGGGGTGCACCAAGAGAGGCTACCTCAGGTAATTGGGGAGGTGGAGCTACTGGGCCATATAGGACTACTAGCACACAAAGCTACTCTACCAACTCAGGGAAGCAGTGAAAATGCAGAGATAAAGGAACAGATCACAAATGAAAGCAATGGAGGAAAACACATGACTGGATATAGAGTTCAAAACCAAGAATTTTCTTGAAAAGATGTATAAATTTAGTGAGACCCAAGAGGAGATGATAAAAGACCAACTAAAAATTAAACATACACTGACTGAAATAAAAAATATTATATAGAGTCCTAACAGCAGACTAGAGGTACACAGGAATCAAGTCAAAGATTTGAAATATAAAGAAGCAGAAAACACTCCACTGGAAAAGAAAAAAGAATTAAAAAATGTGAAGATTGTGTAAGGAGCCTCTCGGACAACTTGAAGCGTACCAACATCAGAATTATGGGAGTGCCAGAAGAAGAGAGACAGGAAGATACTGAAAACCTATTTAAAGAAATAATGATCAAAAACTTCCCCTACCTGGTTAAAAGAAATAGAGTTACAAGTCCAGGAAGCACACAGAACCCCAAATAAAAGGAATCCAAAGAGGACCACACCAAGACACATCATAATTAAAATACCAAGAGCAAAAGACAAAGAGAGAATATTAAAAGCAGCAAGAGAAAAACAGTTCATTACCTACAAGGGAGCACCCATACGACTGTTAGGTGATTTCTCAACAGAAACGATACAGGCCAGACGGAAGTGGCAAGAAATACTCAACATGATGAATAGCAAGAACCTACAACCAAGAATACTCTATCCAGCAAAGATTTCATTCAGAATTGAAGGGCAGATAAAGAGCTTCACAGATAAGAAAAAACTAAAGGAATTCAGCAACATCAAATCAGTATTACATGAAATGCTGAAAGAAGAAGAGGAAGATGAAGAAAAAGGTAAAGATAAAAATTATGAACAACAAATACATATCTATCAACAAGTGAATCTAAATTTCAAGTGAATTAAAAATCTGAGGAACAGAATATACTGGTGAATATAATAGAATCAGGGGCATAGACTGACAATTCTCAGGGGTAAGAAAGTGTGAGGGGTGCGGGAAGAAATTGGACAAAAAAATCTTACACCCATGGATGAAGACAGTGGGGGGGGGGGCGGGAAGTAAGGGCATGGAGTAGAAGGTGGGGAATCAGGTTGAGGGGAGTTATGGGGGAGAAAAAGAACATCTGTAATAAACTGAACAATAAAGATTTATTTAAAAAATAAAATAAAATAAAAGATTATCTGTTGGTCACACCTGGGAGTAGCTCATTGGCCAGAATAGGCACAGCCACTGTAAGGGCACAAAATATGAAATAAACTCCTGAATAAATGGAGTTCTCTTTCGCGGGCCTCATTCACTCCTGGCTCTCTTATTGCAAGGGGCACACTCCCCTGAACTCTCCTCATACACAATGATCTGATGGACTAGAATTAGTCTGATGCTGTGCTGGACTGATTCCCAACTGTATGTTTTCCAGGACTAATTTAAGGCAAATGGGACTTTAGAAACCGAGGGATATAATTTTACTCAAATAAAACTTTCTGCCACATCTTATCCTCCCACAGGAAATTCTTATTCTAGTGGTGCCCCAAGACCCTAATCCACTCCCAGTAGCAACGGAGAAATTCCCCTTGCACAATTCTCTAGTAACACATACCTACGGTCATTGCAGCATTATTTACAATAGCAAAGATATGGAAGCAACTTAAATATCTATCAACAGATGAATGGTTAAAAAAAATAGTAGTGCATATACACAATGGAATATGACTCAGTGATAAATAATAAAATCTTGCCATCTGAAAAAAAATGGATGGATGAGGTAATTATGGGAAGTGAAATAAGTCAGACAGAGAAAGACAAATGACATACAATTTTACTTTTTTATGTGAAACCTAAAAATCAAAATGAATGAACAAGCAGAATAGAAACAGACTCATAAATACAGAAAACATTTTGAGAGTTGTACATGAGAAGAGGGGTGAGAGGGTGGGTGAAAAGGGTGAAGGGATTAAGAAGTACAAATAGAGTGCTAGCCCACATTCCGAAGGGTTGTGGGTTTGATTCCCAGGAACGACACATAGCCGGTTGGGGCACGAGCAGAAGGCAGTCAATGATGGTCTCACATCAATGTTTCTTTTTCCCTCCCTCTCCTCCCTCCTTTCCACTCTCTCTAAAAGTCAATGGAAAAAAATATTCTCTGGTGAGAATTAACAACAAAAATAATGCAAATTACTATTTACAGAATAGTCATGAGAATGTAACATAAACCACAGGGAATATAGTCAATAATATTGTAACTATGCACAGTGTGAGATGGGTACTAGAGTTACTGGATGATCACTTTGTAAGTTACATAAATGTCTAATACTCTTGAAACTAATATATAATATTGCTCATCAACTGTAATTGAAAAAAAAGGAGAATATTTGACAGAAAGGTAGAGAGCTAGAGCTCTCATAACTATCATATACCAGCCAGAGACCTTGGTCAAGTCTGGTCATTTCTCTCAATCTCAATATCATCACCAATAAACTAGGGGTAATCCTTATTTTATTAATTATTTATGAGACAACATATAATACATAATGAAAGAAAATTGTGCAAGTAAAAAGTTGCAATGTGGTTTTTTTTTTGTTTAAAGTATTACATATAGTAGTACATATATCTCATTTTTCCCTATTGACCTTCCCCCAGCTATCCCTAGCCCCTGTCACATGCCTTCATCCTCACTCTCCCCCAGTGTCTTGCGTCCATTGGTTGTGCTTATATGCATGCATACAAGTCCTTTGATCTTTTCCCCCCACTCCCCAACACTCCCCAGCCTTCCCGCTGTAATGTGACAGTCTGTTCAGTGTTTTACTGCCTCTGTATCTATCTTTTTATTCATCAGGTTATAATGTTATTTTCCACAAATGAATGAGATCATGTGGTATTTTTCTTTCATTGCCTGGCTTATTTGACTTAACATAATGCTCTCCAGGTCCATCCATGCTGCTGCAAATGGTAAGAATTCCTTCTTTTTTATAGCAGCATGGTATTCCATTGTGTACATGTACCATAGTTTTCTAATGCACTCATCTACTGATGGGCATTTAGGCTGTTTCCACATCTTAGCTATGGTGAATTGTGCTGCTATGAACATATATCCTTTCTGATTGGTGTTTCTAGTTTCTTGGAATATAATCCTAGAAGTGGGATTACTGGGTCAAATGGGAGTTCCATTTTTAGTTTTTTGAGAAAACTCCATACTGTTCTCCACAGTGGCTGCACCAGTCTGCATTCCCACCAGCAGTGCACAAGGGTTCCTTTTTCTCTGCATCCTCGCCAGCACTTGTCTTTGTTGATTTGTTGATGGTTGCCATTCTGACAAGTGTGAGATGGTACCACATTGTCGTTTTGATTTGCATCTCTCAGATAATTAGTGACTTTGAGTATGTTTTCATATGTCTCTTGGCCATCCCTATATCTTCTTTCGAAAATATTCTATTTAGGTCCATTGCACATATTTTATTGGATCATTTATCTTCCTTTTATTAAGTTGTATAAGTTCCCTGTAGATGTTGGTGATTAAACCTTTATCAGTGATAACATTTGCAAATATGTTCTCACATACAGTGGGCTTTCTTGTTTTGTAGATGGTGTGTGTGTGTGTGTTGTTGTTGTTGTTGTTGTTGTTTTGCTGTGCAAAGCTTTTAATTTTGATGTAGTCCCATTTGTTTATTTTCTCTTCAGTTTCCATTGCCCGAGGAGCTGTTTCAGTGAAGAAATTGCTTCGGCATATGTCTGAGATTTCGCTGCCTGTGGATTCCTCTAGTATTATTGTGGTTTCCCATCTTATGTTTAAGTCCTGTATCTATTTTGAGTTTATTATATGGTGTAAGTTGGTGATCTAGTATCATTTTTTTAATGTATCTATCCAATTTTCTGAACACCATTTATTGAAGAGACTGTCTTGACTCTATTGTATGTTTATGGCTCCTTTGTTAAATATTAATTGAGCACAGTTGTTTGGGTCAATATCTGGATTCTCTATTCTAGTCCATTGGTCTATATGTTCATATGCCAGTACCAGGCTATTTTGAGAACAGTGGCTTTGTAATACAGCTTGAAATCTGATATTGAGATCCCACCTACTTTGTTCTTCTTTCTCAGGATTGCAATGGCTATTCGCAGCCTTTTTTTGTTCCAGTTGAACCTTTGGAGAGTTCTTTCTAGGTCTGTGAAATAGGTCGTTGGCATTTTAATGGGGATTGCATTGAATCTATAGATTGCTTTGGGTAGTATGGACATTTTAATGATGTTGATTCTTCCAATCCATGAGTGTGGTATGCTCTTTCTTTTTGAGTTTTTGGTTAGGTAGTTTATTACCATTGTTTCTTGGTTTTTTTGAAGTAGGCTTGTAAAGCTATAAACTTCCCTCTCAAGACTGCTTTCACTGTGTCCCATAGATTTTGGATTGTTGTGTTTTCATTGTCATTTGTTGCAATGATGTTTTTATTTCTTCTTTGAACTCTCTGGTAACCCAGTCATTATTTAATAGCAAGCTATTTAGTCTCCATGTGTTTGATTTTTTGGATTGTTTTTATTGTAGTTGATTTTCAGTTTTATGCCACAGTGATCTAAGAAGATGCTTGATGTGATTTCTTTCATTTATATCTTTTTTTTAATTAAATCTTTATTATTCAGATTATTACATTTGTTTCTCATTTTTCCCCTCCATAGCACCCCTCCACCCAGCTCCCACCCCTCCCTCTGCCCTTACCTCCCTCCCATTGATCTCATCCATAGCTGTATGATTTTTGTCCAGTCTCTCCCTGTACACCCCTCACCCCTTTCCCCCTGAGAATTATCAGTCCACTCCCTTTCTGTGCTCCTGGATTCTATTATATTCACCAGTTTATTCTGTTGATCAGATTTTTAATTCACTTAATTTTTAGATTCACTTGTTGATGGATATGTATTTGTTGTTCATAATTTTTTGGCTTTTACCTTTTTCTTCTTCCTCTTCTAAAAGAGTACCTTTCAGCATTTCATATAGTACTGGTTTGGAGTTGATGAACTCCTTTAGCTTTCTCTTCTCTGTGAAGCTCTTTATCTGCCCTTCAATTCTGAATGTTAGCTTTGCTGGATAGATTATTCTTGGTTGTAGGTTATTGCTATTCATCACGTTGAATATTTCTTGCCACTCCCGTCTGGCCTGCATCGTTTCTGTTGAGAAATCAGCTGACAGTCGTATGGGTGCTCCCTTGTAAGTAATAAACTGTTTTTCTCTTGCTGCTTTTAATATTCTCTCTTTGTCTTTTGCTCTTCGTATTTTAATTATGATGTGTCTTGGTGTGGTCCTCTTTGGATTCCTTTTATATGGGGTTCTGTGTGCTTCCTGAACTTGTAAGTCTATTTCTTTTACCAGATGTGGGAAGTTTTCAGTCATTATTTCTTTAAATAAGTTTTCAGTATCTTGCTCTCTCTCTTCTTCTGGCACCCCCACAATTCTGATGTCGGTACGCTTGAAGCTGTCCCAGAGGCTCCTTACATTATCTTCACATTTTTGGATTCTTTTCTCTTCTTGCTTTTCCAGTTGAGTGTTTTCTGCTTCTTTATATTTCAAATTTTTTACTTGATTCTTGCCTTCCTCTACTCTGCTGTTAGGACTCTGTATAACATTTTTTATTTCAGTCAGTGTCTCTAGTTGGTCCTTTTTCAAGTTCTCTTGGGACTCACTAAATTTATCCATCATCTCTAGCATCTCTACTTGGTCCTTTTGCATCTCCTCTTGGGACTTGATAAATTTATCCATCTTTTATAACATATTCTTGAAAAACCTTATAAGCGTGGTTTTGAACTCTCTATCCAGTCGTTTTTTTTTCCTCCATTTCTTTTGTTGTGATCCCTTCCCTTGTCTCGGCATTTTCACTATGTCGGGGAAACTTCTGTGTTGAATTCAGCCTTATGATACCAGACTTGCAAAACCAAAGAAGCCTCTGTTGAGCTTGGGATGGGTGGAGTCTCAGGGCTTAAGGGACCTCCTTGCCTTCCAGTCGGCCCCGCCCTCCACGGCCCCTGAGTCTCATGTGACTGGGTAATTGCTGGAGTGGTCCTTGTGCACGCGTGCCCGCAGTGCCTCTGGACTGCTGCCTTTCCAGCTCCCCTGCACACCAGGACCACACGAGTCTAGGTCTCCAGGGTTTAGCCTGAAACAGGGGCTTAGTGGAATCAGAAGTGGCACAGTTGGGAGGGTCTGTCTCCCGCCCACTCTCGAAAGCCAGCGGCACAATCAGCAATCTGTCCTCTGCACAGTGCCGTGCGCGCCACCAGGCTTCTGATCTTTTGCGACTCCCCTAAATTTCCGTGCACCTTTCCCTTTTCACAGTCCAAACTCCCCCAGTATGAGTTCTGGCTGGATCTGGAGTTTCGTGTCGTAAGATAAGGGGTTCAATGCCGTTGGGAGTCTCCGTTTCCCTCCTGCCAGAGAAAGCCAGCCAGGTACTCTGGCACCCGCTCTCTCAGCACACACGTCTCCGTACTTCGGCTTTTTGCAGCTCCTCTGGGTTTCTGTGAGGCCCTCTCTTTCCTTCTAGCTGTAGAACTTCCACTCAGCACCTTTCCTGTGGTTCTGGATGATGTCCGTTCTGTCTTTTAGTTGTAGTTTTGAAATTGTTGTGCGAGGCAGCAGTGTAGGTGTTTACCTATGCCACCATCTTGGATTCTCTTGATTTATATCTTCTTGAATTAGAAGAGACTTTGCCTATGACCCAACATATGGTTTATCTTTGAAAATGACCCATGTGCACTTTAGAAGAATGTATATTCTGTGGCTTTGGGGTGAAATGTTCTGAAGATGTCAATTAATTCCATCTGGTCTAGTGAGTCATTTAGGATTGATTTTTTTTGCCGAATTTTTTGTTTAAAGGATTTGTCCAATGGTGATAGTGGAATATAAAGTCTCCTACTATGATTATATTGTTGTCAATCTCTCCATTGATATCCTCCAGCAGGTTTTTTTTTAATGTATTTCGGTGCTCCTATATTGGGTGTGCATATGTTTATCAGAGTTATTTCTTCTTGTTGGATTGCTCCTTTTAGTATTATGAAGTGGTCTTTTTTATATCTTTTTATGTTCTACACTTTGAGATCTAATTTGTCAGATATAAGTATTGCTACCCCAGCTTTTTTTTTTTTCATTTCCATTCACCTGGAAAACCTTTTTCCATCCCTTCACCTTCAGTCTGTGTGCATCTTTTTTTCTGAGGTAGGTTTCTTGTAGACAGCAGATATATGGGTCATGTTTTCTTCTCCAATCCGTTACCCTATGTCTTTTGATTGGGGCATTTAACCATTTACATTTAAAGTTATTATTGATAGGTTCTTATTTGTCACCTCTTTTATTCTTTACTCCTGTTTTTCTTCTTCACTTCCTATTTCTTTTTTTTTTTTACAGCATTTCTTCCATTGCTGGTTTGGTGGTAATACATTCCATTATAGTCCTTATTTGTCTGCGAAGCTCCTGATTTCAACTTCAATTTTGATTGATAGCCTTGCTAGGTACAGTATTCTTGGATTCAGACCCTTCCTTTGCATGACTCTGTATATTTCATTCCATTCCGTTCTGGCCTGATGTATTTCTGTTGAGAAATCAGTTGCTAGCCTGATGGGGGTTCCTTTGTAGATAATTTCTGTCTCTCTCTGGCTGCTTTTAATATTCTTACTTTGTCGTTGGTGTTTGCCAATTTAACTATAATATTCCTTGGTGTCGGTCTTTTGGAGTTCATTTTGCTTGGGACTCTGTGAGCTTCTTGGATTTGTGTAGGTTTTTTCTTCCCTATATCAGAGAATTTTTCTGTCATTATTTCTTCAAACAGATTTTCTATTCCTTGCTCAGTTTCCTCTCCCTCTGGAATTTCTATTATGCAAATATTGTTTTGTTTTGTGTTGTCCCAAAGTTCCCTTAAGCTCTCCTCCTGCTTTTTAATTTTTTTTCTAAAAGCTGCTCTACTTGGGTATTTTTTCCTTGTTGTCTAGCTCATTGATGTGGTCCTCTGCCTCCTCTAGTCTACTCTTGATACTTTCTATTGAGTTCTTTACCACAGCGATGTCATTTTTCATTTCTTCTTGGTTCTTCTTCATTTCCTCTTGGTTCTTCTTCATTTCCTCTCGGTACTTACACATAATTGTTAAATTTGTCTTCCATTCTTTTCATCCACCTTATGACTATTTCTCTGAACTTTTTCTCTGGCAGATTGCTTGCCTCCATTTCGTTTACTTCCTTTTCTGGTGATGCCTACTTTTCTTTCATATACAGGCTACTTTTTTTTGTCTCACAATGATCTCTCGTTTCCAAGTGTCTGGTTATGTAGTTCTCTCTCTCCTGAAGAAATCAGAGCAGCTCCAAAAACTTAATGGTGGTAAAGAAACTCTTTGCCCAGTGAATCCATGACACTATCCCTGGCCACTGAAAAGAGGACTATGCAGAGTTAGGAAACTGCATCCATGTTCCTGAAGCTGGGGCTGACACCATAGGGCCCGTGCAAATTCACAAGCTGGGTTCTTGGCAGCCCGAAGCAGCAGCAGAAGTGGCAGTGGTGACAGCAGCTCTGCCCCAAGTCCCCCCAAGTCCTCACCCGCCAGCCTGTGTCCGTCAAGATGCAGTAATTAATCAATGCAGTTCAGATACTTAATGCAGGCCTAGCAGCAATTACACTAATAATTCCCTCATTCTTAGAAATATCTTTATTTTTCAGAATCTGAGAGTTAGTGTAAAGTAAGAGATAAGTTCAGTTACCAAAACAAAACAAGAAAGTTGCAGTCTGCATTTTGGAGGACAATTCACCTGGACAAACAGTCATGGTCCTTTCTTCACTATCCCCGCAACGAGTCACACATACACACACACACACACACACACACACACACACACACACACACACAAACACACACACACACAAACACACACACATGCACACACAAACATTTACATACATGCATGCATTCAAAATAATTCACACATCCTGACTAGCGTGGCTCAGTGGGTAGAGTGTCAACCTATGGATTTAAGAGTCCCAGGTTCAGTTCTGATCAAGGGCACATGCTGGATTGTGGGCTTGATCCCCAGTGTGGGACATACAGGAGGCAGCTGACCAATGATTCTCTCTCATCATTGATGTTTCTATCTCTCTCTTCCTCTCCTTTCCTCTCTGAAATCAATATATCAATATATTTTAAAAAATCACACTGAAAATCAGAGATAAAACATATTATAATATCTGGATTTAGCAGTATAATAAAAATGTAAACTTATTAATATTTATGCACCAAATCACACAACCACCTTCTTAAAGTAAAAATTATGAAAGATAAAAAGAGAAGTAAACAGAAAGTCTAATAATAGACTTTCATGTATCACTATTCTCATTCCAAGAGAAATCAAGCTGACATAACATAAGAAAATATAGGACCTAAACAACCAATCAATAATGCCCATATTATAGAAACCTATCAAACTTTGCCCTGGTGGTAAAGAATGAACTATCTTCTACAATATGTATATAATTTTCATAGTGATATTAGATAAAAATAATTAAGTTTATTAAGCAGGAATGTAAACAACATTTCCTTATTGTCATGCAATAAAACTAGAAATTAAAAACAATGAAAGATTAAAAAGTATCTCTCACCAGAAATTTTTAAATTCTTTTAAACTCTTGAATAAAAGGGAAAATATCAACTCAAATTGCAAATTTTCTTTAAAAAAATAATTCAAATATTACAAATTGATATTTGTGCTTCCTGTTATGTTGCACTGAGAAGAATACATGACCTCTGTAATATTCTGCCAAAGATGTTTAACCTGCATCTAATTACGATGAAAAACAATCAGATAAATTCAAATTGAAGATATTCTATAAAACAACTGTCCTATACTCTTCAAAAATATCTAACATGAATGTTTAAAAAACACTAAGAAACAGTTCTGTAGAAACATTACAACTAAATGCAATCCCAGATTGGAAACAGAACAAAAATCAAAAAACAAAACAAAATGTTATCTGAGACATGGAGAAATATGATTACAGATAATATAATGTATAGCAACAAAAGTTACTTGAATGATAACTCTAGAGTGGTTATGTAGGAAAAGGTCCTTGTTCTTTGGAGATATATTCTATATAATAAAGAAGAAATGTGCAAACTGACCATCACTCCAACACATAAGATGGCCTCCCCCATGTGGTCAAAGATGGCTGTCTCCATGTGGACACAAGATGGCTGCCACAAGATGGCCAGCAGGGGAGGGCAGTTGTAGGTGATCAGGCCAGCAGGAGAGGGCAGCTAGGGGAGACCAGTCTGGCAAAGGAGGGCAGTTGGGGGTGACCAGGCCTACAGGGGAGCAGTTAGGCATTGATCAGGCTGGCAGGGGAGTGGTTAGGGGGTGGATCAGGCTGGCAGGCAGAAGTGACTAGGGGCAATCAGGCAGGCAAGCAGGCAAGCAATGGGAGCCATCAGTCCTGGATTCTGAGAGGGGTCCCAGATTGCAGAGGTTGCAGGCTGGGCTGAAGGACACACACAACCCGCCCCCCACCCCATGTACAAATTTTATGCACCAGACCTCTAGTAAATAAAGTATTTAGAATAAAATGTTATGGAATCTGCAACTAATTCCTGAATGGATCAGGTAAAAAAAAAATAGGGCAGAAAGCAAATGTGAAAAAATGTTTACTGGGGAATCTAGGGAAAGTGTACATTGGTGTTATAATTAATGTAATTATCTGCATAATAACATTAGTGAAAAAAATAATGTTGGCAATATAAAACAATTTGAGGGTTTCAAAATAAATGTAAAATTAAAATGCATGACAATGATACAAAAGGTATTTGGATAAAAAAAATGGAGCTAGTGTTCTAAGATTCAGGAAAGTGGTAAAAATCACTTGTATGCCTGGCATGGCTCAGTGTTTGAGTGTCGACCTATGAACCAGGAATTCAGGATTTGATTCTAGTTGGGGCTTGATCCCCAGTGCAGAGGCGGGAGAGATGGCCAATTGCTGATTCTCTCTCATCGTTGACATTTCTAGCTCTCATTCCCTCTCCCTCTGCTCCATGAAATCAATTAAAACATAGTTTTGGTTTTTTTTAATGTATTCAATATTTCAGATATTTGGAAACTAAGGAGCCCACTTCTAGATAAATAATGAGTCAAAGTAATATACAGATTTAATGTAATCCCCACCAAAATCCCATTTTTTGCAGAAATAGAACAATCCATCCTAAAACTCATGTGGAATCGCAAGACACTCCAAATAGCTGAAACAATAGCTTGAAAAAGAAGAACAAGTGTCTTATACTTCCCGATTTCAAAACTTACTACAAAGCTACAATAATCAAAACATGTGGTAGCCCTAACCAGTTTGGCCCAGTGGATAGAGTGTCGGCTTGTGGATTCAAGGGTCCCAGATTCGATTCTGGTCAAGGGCATATACCTTGGCTGCAGGCATATACCTTGGTTGCAGGCACATACCCGGTGGGGAGTGTGCAGGAGGCAGTTGGTTGATGTTTCTCTCTCATCGATGTTTCTAACTTTCTATCCCTCTCCCTTCCTCTATGTAAAAAATCAATAAAATATATATTTAAAAACAGTGTGGTAATGGCATAAAGACAGACCTATCAACCAATGGGATAGAATAGAAAACCCATAAATAAACCCTCACATATATGGCCAAATGATTTTCAACAAGGTATCAATAAGGAAAGATCAGTTTCTTTAAAAAAATGATTTGGGAAAACTAGATATCTCATACAAAAGAATGAAGTTGGACCCTTACACACACACACACACACACACACACACACACACACACATTAAATTAAAATGTATCAAAGAGCCAAATGTAAGACCTAAAACTTTTAGAAGAAAACATAAGAAAAGCCCTGGCCAATGTGGCTCAGTTGGTTAGAGCATTATCCAATACAACAAAAGGTTGCAGGTTTGATTCCCAGTCAGGGTACATATCCAGATTGCATGTTCTGGCACCGGATTCAGCAATAATTTATTTTGACTTGACACCAAAAACATGGGCAATAAAAATAAATTAACTATATCAAAATTTGAAAGTTCTATGCATCAAAAGACACTACCATCAGAGTAGAAAGGGAACCTACTAAATAGAAAAAATTATTTGCAAATCATATGTCTCATAAGAGATTAATCTCCAAAATATATGTAGAACTCTTAAACCTCAACAATTAAAACATATAACCCAATTCAGAAATGGGCAAAAGATGGACAAAAGGCTTAAATAGACATTTATCCAAAAAAGATATTCAAATGGCCAACTAGCACATGAAAAGATGCTCAATATCACTAATCATTAGAAAAATGCAAATCAAAACTACAATGAGATATCACCTCATACTGGTTAGGATGGCTACTAAAATAACAAAAAATATAAGTGTTCGTGAGGATGAAGAGAAATTGGAATCCCTGTACACCATTGGTGGGATTGTAAGATGGTGCAACTGATATGGTAAATAGCATGATAGTTCCTCAAAAAATTAAAAATAGAATTTCCATATAATCCTGAGATTCTGAGCATATATCCAAAAGAACTGAAAGTGAGACCTCAAAGACATATCTACTAGTATATTCCCATGTTTATAACATTATTTACAATAGCCAAAAGGCAGAAGCAACACTAGTCTCTATCAACATACGCATCAGTAAATAAAATGTTACACACACACACACACACACACACACACACACACACCTCCATGCACAAAATTTGTGCAAGGAGCTCAGCCCTCCCAGCCACAGCTTGCCTCGGCTCTTGCAGCCCCAACTTTTTCCAGAAGGTCGTTTGGCCAGCTGGCCTAATTAGCACATTATGCTTTTTATTATTATAAATACAATGGAATATGCAAAAAGTGTGGAAATTGTGACATCTATATATATATACAAGTCTAAGCAACTGAACAACCAGTTGACTGGCCACTATAATGTGCACTGACCACCCGGAGGAAGATGCTCGATGCAAGAGCTATCCTCTGGTGGTCAGTGTGCTCCCAGTGCGGGAGCATCACTCAGCTGACTGACGGGTGCCAGATCCTGGGGTCACGGCTGGCGAGCCCAGCTGTGGCAACACGAGCCTCTCCTGCCTCCGCAGTGCTATGAAGCGGCAGGCACTGTGGGTCTGGAATGAGCCAGAGTGGCGCAGCACCTGGCCGGGGCTTGGGCTCCTGCCTTGCCTATTGCAGCTTTATGCACTACTACATGCCTCAGGGGATGTTGGACTGCTGGTTTTGGCCTAGCCCTGTGGGGATTGCCTGAAACTGGCAGTCCAACATCCCCCCGAGGGGTCCTGAATTGCGAGAGAGCACTGGCCAGGCTGAGGGATCCCACTGGTGCATGAATCTGTGCACCGGGCCTCTAGTATGCTATAACATGGATAGATCTTAAGGATATGGCTGAATGACATAAGTCAGTTACAAAAAATAAAGACTCTATGATTCCACTTACATGAGGCATCTACAGAGTCAAATTCATAGAAACAGTAGAATTGTGGTTGCCAAAGGCAACATAGGAAGTTGCTTAATGATTATAGTTTCAGTTTGAAAGATGAAAAAGTTCTAGAGATTGGTTGTGCAACAGTGTGGATGTACTTAACACTACTCAACAGCATGTACACTTAAAAATGATTAAGACAGCATATTTAACGTTATGTGTACTTTAGCACAAGGAAAATTTTAAACATTTTTAAATGTTTATTATAGAATGTAGGTGGTAGATAAACAGATTTTCACTCTAAACTTCTTTCAACTTTGCTGTAGGTTGAGGGAAAAAAAAGGAAAATTACAGACCAACTTCTCTGGTGAACGAAAATCCTATATAAAATAATAGCAAACTAAATCTAAAGACATAAAAAGGGAAAATCCTCACAGCCAAGAGTGGTTCATTCTAAGAATATAAGAATGATTTCATACTTTTGGATTTCTTCTGACTTGTTATTTATAAATCTGTTATTCTAAAACATTAGATTTTCCAGGTATCTTTCTGGTATTGACTCCTAATTTTATTTCGTTGTAGTATGAGAGGATTTTGCTAAGTGAAATAAGCAAGTCAGAGAAAGATAAATACCATATGATCTCACTTATATGTGGAATCTAATGAACAAAATAAACAGATGAGCAAAACAGACACAGGAGTATGGATACATGGAACAGACTGACAGCTGTCACAGGGAAGGTATAAGTGGGACTAGCAGAAAGAAGGTGAAGGAATTAGCTAAAGAACTCATAGACAAAGATAACAGTTTGGTGCTGGCTAGAAGGAAGGGGTGGCTGCTGGGTAGAGGTAAGCAAAAGAAAATGAGGGACATCTGTAATAGTGTCAACAATAAAAATAAAGTTAAAAAGGAAGCATTTTTATGTAATTTGAATCTTTTCAAAATATCGGGCCTTATTTGCTAGCATGTATACAGTTTATCTTAGTAAATGTTCTGAGTGCACTTTTTAAAAATGTGTATTCTGCTATCATTACCAGTAGGTGGAGTATTCTCTAAAAGTCAGTTGAGACAAGTATTGTCAAGCCTTTTTATGTCCTTTCTGATTGTTTATCTTTTCTATTCATTTTCTGAGAGTGGAAATATAGAAATCTATAATAATAAAAGCATAATATGCTAATTAGATTGGACAGCCAAACGACCTTCCACACATCCTTCTGGATGACTTTCCGGATGAAGCTGGGGCTGTGAGGGCCAAGGTAGCTGCCACATTTGTGAGGGCCTACCCCCTTGCACAGATTTCGTGCATTGGGCCTCAGTATCCTAATATAACTATGAATTTGTTTATTTATCTTTGTAGCTTTTGCTTCATATATTCTGAAGTTTAGTTGTTAGGTGCATAAATATTTAGGATTGTGAGAAATTTTTCTTCAACCTACCTCATATTATATTTTAAAAAAGGTTTTGTTTCAAATGGATTTTAAATCTAAGTGAGAAAGGAACAATCATAGAGCTTTTGAAGAAAAACACAAGGTATGTCTTAAAGACCTTGAAAAGGTAACGACTTTCTTAAAAGGCTATAAAAATTTATAAGAATAAAAGGAAAACTGGTAAGTTAGTATACATTAAAATAAAGAATAACTACTAAAAGAATGAGAAAGTAAAAGAGCAAACTGTGTATAATTAATACTTCTGACAAAAAACTTATATCGATAATATCAAAATGCCTATAAAAAAACAATAAGCAAAGGTAAACAACCCAATTTAGAAAATGAGCAAAAGATTCTAACAGGTACTGACATGTCAAGAATTTTTTAAAAATATGATGCATATATATAACAGTTGGTACAAAAGTCAGTATCTTAATGGCCAATAAACATATGAAAAGCTTAACGTTATTCCTCATCAGAGAAATGTAAATGAAAATCATTACATACCCACCAGAATTATTAAAATGAAAAAGACTGACCCAAAATGTTTTTCATAATGGTTAAAATGAAAAACACTGACAACATCCTTAATATCAAAATATTACAAACTAAAACTCTAGTGTTGCTGATGGGAGTGTCAATTAATTCAGACACTTGGCAAAATGGTTTGGCACAGAAACTACAGTTAATATCTATACCTGCCCCATGACTTTAAGACAATTCCTAGGTACATGCCCCAAAGAAGAGTGGGTATGTCCACCAAAGACATGTATAAGAATGGTCAAAAGCAGCTTTATTGTTGAAAATCCAAAAACTAGAAACAACCCAAAATGTCTGTTAAAAGGAGAAGAAACAATCATAAATACAATCTTACTGTGGAATAGTATACAGCAGTAAAAAAGATTGAACTCATGCATACATCACGATGAGTTGTAAAACTCTTATGGGTTGAACAAAAGAAACAAGACCGAAAAAAGAAGAGAGGGAACATACTATTTTACTTATACAAAGTTCAAATAGACAGAACTAATTTATGGTGACAAATAGACAAATAAAAACAGTGGGTATTGACTAGGAAAGGTTATAAGGAAAATTGGAGAGAAAGGTCCATTTTAATTTTAGTTGTTCCTACATGAGTTTATATTAATGTAAAAATTCATCAAGCTATACATTAAAGATTTGTGAATTTTATTGTATGTACATATAATAGTACAATAAAGAAAATGGGACGAGCTATTAATAGAGTGAAAAGCAAACTAACAGAAGGGTGATTATCCTATCTAATAAAGAAGGAATATGCAAATTGACTATCATGCCATAACAAGCTGGCTGCACACACAGCAGAGGTAGGGCTCTCATAACACAAGATGGCTGTACCCACAGCGGGGGCTGAGTTCCCCTAATGAGCCTTAACAAGCAATCAGCAGGGACCTGAGGCTCTGTGGTGCTGGGCCAGGGCAGGGGACCTGAGGCTGTGCCCCTCACCTGGTAGGATTTCACAGGGGACCTCAGGCCACACCCCTTGCCCTGGGGCCAGACTGGGGACCTCAGGTCGCAGCTGCCACCCCAGTGCCAGGCTGGGGATCTCAGGTCACAGACCCCGCCCCAGCACCAGGCCAGGGGACATGAGGCCATGCCTCCCGCCCAATGGGACTTGACAGGGGACCTCAGGCCACACCCTCACCCCAGTGCCAGGCCGGGGGACCTGAAGCCATGCCCCCTGCATGGTGGGGCTTGAAGGGGACCTCAGGCCATGCCTCTGCCCAGCAGGGTTTGATGAGGGACCTCAGGGCACACCCCCCACCTGGCAGGGCTTGATGGGGATGGGGCTGGCCGGATCTGGATCTAGCCCAATGGGGACAGGGGCAGCCAGGTCTGGGTCTCGAGCTATTTCGAAGAACACATGAGTGGATGGGGACTTGACTCTGGTTTCCATGGCACGCCCCAGACTCTGACAGGAGGAAGATTTTCATATACATTTTACTAATTTTCTTTCATCTCTGACACTTCTATTATAGAGAAAAGGCAAATAGCAATATGAAAATATCTCCTCTAATTAATTCCCTTTTAATGTGCACAAATTTCATGCACCAGGTCATTAGTATATATATATATAAGTATATATGTATAGATATACATACACACACATATACATATATATGTATGTATTTACATATATAATTATACACATATATTATATTTGAGACAAAGGACTTATATCTAGAATACAAAAAGATCTCCAAAATAAAATCAATAAGCAGCTCTAGCTAATTTGGCTTAGTGGACAGAGCATCAGTCTTTGGACTGAAGAGTCCTGTGTTTGATTCCAGTCAAGGGCATGTACCTCGGTTGCAGGCTCAATCTCCGGCCCTAGTCAGGGCATATATGGGAAGCAACCAATCAATGTGTCTCTCTCATATCGATGTTTCTCTGCCTCTGTCTCTACCCCTCTATTCTACTCTCTCTCTAAAAAAAAAAAAAAATCAATGGGAAAATATCCTTGGTTGAGATTAACAACAACAAAAATCAATAAGCAAAAAACATACAACTCAATAGAAAAATGGGTAATACTTGAAAAGGCAGTTTGCAAAAAAGGATATCAAAATACTCAATAAACATATGAAGGAAGCTCCACCTCATTAGTCCAAGTAATGCAAATTAAAACTGTGATTTGATGGCTCTACACATCAACCAAAATGACAAAAATAAAAGATGACCATATCAAACACTAGTAAGAATGCATGAAAACTGCAAGTCTCACTCACTATGGGACAAAATGTAAATTGGTGCAATTATTTTGAAATCACATTGGAAAACTGACAATATCTAGTGAAGCTGAACATAGGCATAGTCTTGTCAACACTCAAAGATTTCCATAATAAGTAAATATAACTGCAGCATTAAAAGTAATTGCAAGATTAGGCTATCTATTATTATCCTATTATTATCACCTTTAGAACTATGACAATTTTAAAATCATAATTACTTTAAGTGCAATATAATCACATTAAATTTGTTGCTAGTCTATACAAAACAATTCATCACTTTTAACATCTCAATAAATTACTGAGGCCAAAACTTGAGATGAATAATATTTTATAAATAATTTTTCACAATTCCCAGCAGACATCAATACATGAGCTCCGCAGAGATAAACTAGAGAAAGGCCTGGCCAAATGCCGACAGCTTCACCTTTTTGCTGAGATTCATGTTCTCCATCTTAGCCTTCAGCAGCTTCATCTTATTCATAGTTATTGAATTTTCAATTATCTGTTGCCCAGAAGGAGAAGGCTCAATTTCTTCATCCTCATCAGTATACAAATTATACACTGAACCACCACTGCAAAGAAAATAATAATTACTATTGTTATGTGCCTGATACATGTCCAATGACTAAAAATACTCTATGTAACATAAACTATAGATGCTGCTAATGACAAAGCAACAAATCCATCTTGTCAATGTAAATTTCAGGCAAATGTATATTTTAAAATGTAGTTTAGGAGTAAAAAGTTAATGGGGCTAAGTATTATTGAAAATTCTAGTACAGCTGAGCTTTTCTGAAGTCGATATAGCATAAGTGAAGCTCTTTTTGGCTATACCATTACCACAGAAGGAAAATCCACAAGAATGATCTGATTTATTTTATCAGCCAAGGCCAGTAATTCTGCAACCCAGACCACAAGCTGATCAAATTCCCATTAACCAGAATGAAAAAGAAATTGACACAGAGAAGCCTTGATTTTTATTCATCCTGAGAGGATTCTCAGTTAAAAGTTAAAAAAAAAAAAAGAACTCATACATAGGTGTCATCCAAAACAGTTTCCGTCCCTAAAGAACAACAACAAAAATGCAGATGACTTAAGATTTTTCTCTGTGTGTTTAGAACAGCATACATTTTTAAAAGAAAAAGACACCCCAGGCAAGTAATGACACAAATTAAACATGTAAAACATTTCAATTATTGATTAATCATCATGATTTGTTCATACTTTAACATAATTATTATTTGGGATCCCTTCTCTTTGACTACATAAATACAATGGCATTTATCACACTATCTTCATATTTGTATTTACATATCTATCCCTCATACTCCACCATATGTATAAGTTGAAAGCAGTTGCTAGGCTTTTTCATCTTTCTAGTCTTAGCACCTAGCATATTGCTTGGCACATATTCAAAAAGTCACAATGCTTGGAACATATTCAAAAAGTGTTTGTTGAACTGAACACAAACACTATTGAAATTCAGATTTTTCTTCTTTAAAAATTTTTAAATCCTCATTCGAGGATATGGTTTTATTAATTATTAATTTGAGAGAGCAGGAGGGAGGAAGAGAGAGAGAGAGAGAGAGAGAGAGAGAGAGAGAGAGAGAGAGAGAGAGAG